>JZKD02S1674562.1:50134-86493 GCA_000966675.3 Picea glauca
TCACCTCTCACCTCCATATTAATTTCGATGCTTCATTACATGCACTACATGAGCTCTAAAAACCACAAGATACAAAAAATAATGTGCTCGAAACCAAAACAACTGACCTATATTACCGCCCCTTTTCCAATGACCAAAACTGACCACACTTAAAAGTCAGGGCATATAGGAATACCACATGCTCCCCCTTATCACCTAGGTCATCTAGACTTTACCGTTGACATTTGAAAATTGGGGTACGCTTGTCTAACTAGGTCTTACAACCATATGCCCATTTACATATAAAATGCCACCTCGAACCTTACATTCGAAAACCTTCTCCTTTCAATTTCTTTAACCTCCATTTACAACAATGATATCGATGAATTCCTACACGTCTACCTCCCTCTGTCTTGCCATACAACAAACAACAAATAAATCATGCTCAACCATGTACTTTGGTTGGTCTACCTCGACCTCCATCAAAGGATAACTTCCTTCAATAAGGTCTCCACAAAACCACATCCCAATACCACTACGACGATTTCTACTACTCCTTGCCACTCCTCACCATCTTAAGGAGTGGAGAACAGACCCTTGTGAGAAAAATTCACTTGAAATACTGAACCGACGAATCACCATGTTGGACATGCATGTGGATTTCACCTACCCCTCCAACACCACCAACAACTTATAGTACTCTGAGAGCTCCTCCTACAATGCAACAAAAAAATCTTGCCCCACATTACAACCTCCTTGATAGTGCTATGGTTGACCAAGACCAACACCACACTCTCTATATTTATCATGTCCACACCTTCTAGCGAGAAGTAATGTACGCTTGTCGTACCTTCATCCTAGATTAATTAGGTGGCTAGAGTGAATCCCACTGCTTCACGTGAACATGAAATATGACCTGAACCTTGAACCAAAATCCTCTCACCTTCCCATCAATGCCTAGATCGATCAGGTTGTAGGAGTGAGTTTCACTCCTTCATACACACATGGCAGATAACCTTCCTCTTGCACTGGAATTCTCTCATCTTCTCATCGATTCCAACGTTCATCTCAGTGACCTATGTCCTTTAATTGTGTCCACCCTTGGCTCTGGATTTAACCATTGTCATCTCCTCCTCACAAACAAAACTGCAAACTCTTGTTGCAATCAGTCTACATTCCACCAATAGAGACAAAACCGAATGGTCATAACCTTGAAAATGATAAGGCTATGAGCGGTCTCTTTCTCCCTCTACATGTGCGAACAAGTCAATGTCGGATCTCATAAACCAACACTCTACCTTCACTCTCACAGACCAACACTCTACATCCACCCTAATACCATTTGTTGGGGATTGGGTCTGCAAACCCATGAGTGAATGAATAGAGAAAGATAAAAACAAGCACATAACACATTGTTATGGAAAACAAAGTCCATGGCTATGGGTCAGGGCCACAACTACTTGATACCCTAAAAGACCACTCTTAGACTTAAATCAAGTGGTCAATTAAAAGTAAATACTTTACAATAACTAACATTAAAAGGAAAGAAAAGAGAACGAACTTGGATTCTGACGTTTGATGTCAATCCCACTCAAGGACTCATACTCCATAACACTTTTACAACGATCCTCTGAAACCTCCTGCAAACAAAGAGACAAGCAACTGCAAATAGGTAGTTATATCATAACTAACTAAACATGATAATTCAAATTTACATAATAGATTCAAATAAAGATATAGAAAATCTATTAAAAACATTAATCAATAAATGAAATGAATGAGAACGACATATATTTTATTATAAACAACATAAATTTGATTACAACCTATAACCTTAGTGGCACAGTATCGAAACTGCGCTCCAAGTTCCTCCACCCAAGGCTAGAGATGATAAACAAGACCTCCAATACTTTGTGTTCAAATATGTCCAAGGAAGGAAAAAAGTTTCTTCTCGTTAAGATAGGGAGAACACTACTTCTGAAAAAAAAGGGTTTTCATATGGAAATGACAATCTCATATGCAAGGGAAAAAGATGACTTGCAGGAGTATAATTAAAATGCTAGCATAATAATGCATTTCTCTATTTTGTTTTTCCTCCACCCCAAAGCTCTAAATTATACTCCTCTTTTACAGTTGGAGTAGTTATGGATGGGCTACACGAGGTCAAGAACCCAAGGAACCCGTCAACGCCACCCGAAATGTCAGGATTTATTATTTTTTTGATCCAAATTAACATGTACACGGGATGCTAACTAGCACGGGGTGTATGTATGAGAGTTTTGCACATGAAGAAAGATTGGGGGTTTTAAGAATTTTTTGAGAGGAAAAGGTGATTTTGGTCCTGGAAGGATGGAAAGGGATGTAACTAAGGCCGGTGAGTCATCATAAGAATATGTGGTGTCAAATTATGCTATAACAGATGGCCCTAATGTGTGAGGTCAGAAGAGTAATTGATGGCCGAAATACATTACAAAATAGTCATGGGATTAAGGAGGGGACTTCGTAGGAGTAGTTTAATACCAATTCCAGAAGAATATCGAGAACATAAACAAGATAAGCTCTTCCAAAGTCGGGTCTTCCCATGATTAGGAGTGATGTAAGCATGGTCGCCAAACCAAGTACACTGCAGATCCATGAGTAATGAAAAAATAATTGATGTCCATGGCCAAGAAAAATGCACACATTGGATCCATGTACTATATAAAAGTAGCAAGCATGGCCATGAGAAAAATAGACAGTGGATCCATGCAAATATAGATCATAGCCATGAAGGGATACACGATGGAGGTATGTTTCAAAACCAAATAGAGGATATCTGAAGCCAATGAAGTGAACAAACTGATCCTCTATCATTACCAATGTTGAAGAGGGAAGTAGCAATGTCAAATAGGGAGCTACGATGATGATCTTACTTCAGCTGAGCTATTCAAAATAACTCGATGTGGTACGATTCTACACTATGAAAATAGATGTGTTGAAGACGAACATAATGAGACACCATTTGGTTGTTGGTCGCTGATGTATACCATTAATAAACATGATACAACCCACCGATAATGATAATGGACGTCAAGGTACTGAGTACTATCTAACAAGTGTGAATGAAGGAGCTCATGTCGATCACCTAATAGAATATACCAATCATGGGACATTGATGTATTGCCACTTTTAATAGAGAGGGAACCTAGCACTGATGACTGCAAGCCTCAAGGTACTAAAATGAATCTAGATCCCTGTCCCAGAGAAAGATGTGTTGAAGTCGATAGGAAGAGATATGATGGAAGGAAGGAATTAAGGCATCCTCCATCATCCAACATGAGGAGTAGCAGAAGGCAAAAGATTTGGAATAACTTGAAAAAACATATTGAGTAAAATGAAGTATGACACGACATGTACTACATGGAATAGCACATGATGAAGGCTCTCTGAATAGTAGCCAATGATGAAGACTAGTGAAAAAGAAGAGGAATCCACTAATGGTGTGAAATGGAAACCAAGGTACTACACAAATCCCTATGTGTTATAATGTATGTTGACGTCAAACACAAGGGAAACCACTCATTTAGTGACCAATGATGGTTTTTCATCCACTGAGTGCAAGTTCACCTATCAATGATATAAATAGGCCTAGGGTGAAACTCTAGGTCATACACTTAGAGAAACGTCTCATAGTTGATAAGAGAAGACCCACCAACAAGATGTCATTGGGGAACTTCTTACTACCATGAGCAAGATACAAAGATGCTTGTTAAACTAAGATATACTTGACATAAGGGAAGGCCGACTTTGAAATTCAAGGATTCTATAGAGTGGTCGACACAGGTTGACCTCACTTGAAAATGAACATGACAAAAAATGTGACTTTGGAAGAATTGACTATAATTGGGATACATTTGTGACACAAGAGGCATAAAAAAACACTCCATATGACTCGAAGAATTACCAACAAAAGGAGATTATGATAAAAAATGAGAGAAAAGGCCTCCTAAAGACATAATAATCCAATAATGAAGTAAAGACTCACAAAATTGTGTTTTGTTCAAGGGAGAAACAAGTAGTTGCCATATAAAAAATGAGACTCATTCCCATCCTTTTTTTTGTTTTTTTGAAAAAGAATAAAAAATTGTTATAGTACAATGGAGGAAACAAGCATTGTGGGTGAGAAAACTAGTTCCATGTGCAAGGAACATACCTATACTCAAAGCAAGAAAACAAGTGCAGGATATGGATGCTCAGGGGAATTTTGTTCTAGGGATAAAAGGTGTTGAGTCACACAGGGTAGTATTTCAAGGATGGTGACTTTTCAAGAATTCATATACAAGTGGTTATATAATAGCAAGTTGAAGCTGACATTAGGCCCAAAAAATACAAGCGGTCAATAGGAAATGCAATTACAACTCAACAAAAAAAATATTTAGAAGCCCCATGGGTAACTCGCCATCAATAGATGAGGAGAAGATATGAAGCTTCAACACAAAGCCATAGCAGGACTAAACAGGACTTCCGAGCCTACAGAAAAAAAATGCAGCATGGGTGTCAAAATGGCTAGTTGGTTATTAACTAGGACACCCATGAAGAGGTACGATCTAAATGGCTAGTTGGTTACTAACTAGAAATAAATGGGGTTGACTCTATGGAAAATATGTGATCGGTATAGATAAATGCATTATGCAGGCGGAATCAAACCTACCCGATATGCTAGTAAGGAGCATAATACCTGACAAAGAAGTTAAAAAAACATCACCATATGTAAGAAAACCTATGAGAAGGAGACATATCTCAAGGAAAAATGCATAATAAAACATCTTCAAAGCATTTTCATTAGTCTAAATGGCGTAAAAATGTTAAAAGGGGGTAAAAAATATGTAAAAAGTGTAAAAATTGGTTAAAATAGGTGAAAAACTCATTTTTACCATATCATTTGTCTTTTGCCACTTGGAGAGCACTTGGATCTCTTTTTACCTTTACAAATTCGAAGAGTTAGTACATAGTGCACAGAGCTCGAAATTGGAAACAACTTGGACTAGGTAAGAGACACAGTTTTTTTTCCTTGGGAAACATGTCACATTTTTGCCTTGTTTTTCATGTCACCTCGATTTTCATGTCCATTGTTGGGCGATTTTTTGGCACATGGTGTTTTCCAATGGTTTTATCTTTCTAGTTAAGGAATTAGGGTTGTTGACTAATCCAAGTCATTAGGTAATGGTTTTGGATGCCATTGGCTTCTATATGTATATTGTATTGTAAACAATGTATCACGATGAATGAATAGAGAATATGTTGGTTTTCTTGGTATGGGTTTCCAAGGAAAAAATCTACGTGTAATGTGTATTTTCCATTTTATATTTTCTATTCTATTATTGAAAATTTGTTTTCAGTCAAATATCGTACAAGGCTAAAATCTACATTTCCTTCCTCTCTATTTTCATCCAAAAGTTTTTTTATTTTAGTCACTCTTTGAGATTTTAATATGTTTTTTTAGGGTAGACGACCATGTATGTGGCCTAAAATTATGAGGTTATAATACATGAATTGATGTACATGCTCCCTTTTAGTGACATTCACGTATGTACATGACTATCCTAAAAGGAAACCACATATATCTCTATCAACCATCGAAAATAAAAATTTAACTCAGAATTTTGAAAAAGCATTTACAGGATTGTGGTTGAATTGAGCGAGAGGGAGCACGGGGATGTTGATAATGAGGTCATGGATGAATAAGAGGCTCAAGAATCCCTATGAGGATGGTATTTTACAATTTTTTCCATTGTAACGGGATTAGGGAACAACAAAGATTGCTTGAAGCATTGATAAATTATTGGTAGCCTGAAGCTAATGCTTTCATGATAAACGAGAAATACTTGAAGATTGAGACTGAGAATATATACTTTATTACTAGTTTGTCACACCAACATGACATATTCAATTTGAAAGGAAAGGGGTCCATTGTTCTTATGATCAATGAATACATTGTGATTTATTACTCAATCGAGATAGAGAAGGTTGGGAGCCAACTCCAAATAAAACAAGTAGACAATCTCAACCTTAAAATCATAGTCTTGAGGATTTATCAAATTGCAGGATATACATGATTACATCAAGCTTCCAGACTGATGATGTTCTATGCAGTTGAGTGTTTGAGACCTATTATATATGATTGGAGTACTTCATTTACGATGTGCATGAAGGCTCGATTGAGAAGATAAAAATAGGGAAAGATGAAGAAATTTGGCTTTAGAAGACTCTTTTGCACATTTTTATTAAAGAGAATACCTATGATGAGTCCCAAAGTAGACATCCATCTGCATTATATCAGAGATGACACGATGGAGAGACGGAATGAGATGCTTCTGAGGCATGGAGGAGGACAGTTAGGTGATCCCTGGGTGAAATCATGAAGATGGGTTACACTTTTGCTTGTTTTATGAGAAAAAAACTGTATTTTCACAAGTTATTCAACTTCTAACATACAAAAGTATTTTTTTTATATAGAATTTCACTTTACAGTAAAAACAAAACTTGTGAATTATTGTGTTAGCTTTCCAATGACTATTTTTCAATTTTTTTTTATCACTATTTGATATGTGAATTTGACAATTGTTTAGCAGTATGTTCCTTAAACATTAAATGTATCTATTTAAATGTATGTTCCTTAAACATTATGTTATTTCTACAACAATGTATCTATTATTAAACTTATGTTTTTAGGAAATGAAATATAGTGCAACAATATACAGAGACTTTGTTTTATTATGACTATAATTTTGAATCTAACGGATGAATATTATAATTTCTAGAATTTTTTGAAGTTGACCAAGCTGAAAACGTTGCAGATTTTAAACACATGTTTTTCTACATGTTGTATCGATCTTAATTTTTACTTAAAACTAAAATCTAAATATACCCTTTTGAAAAAAACAGTTTAAGGATTATGAATATATTTTTTTCCAAATTTTTCACTGTATATTTTTAGAGATACCGATATTTAATTTCACTAAATCATAATGTCCATTGAAAATATTATGTAGTGATTTTTTTAAAATAAAATTAGATGAAAATAAATAAAATGAAAACAAATTATAGGAATTGAAAGTAGATTCAATTTTGGAAATGATGGTTTCATTTTCGAAACCAAATTCTCAGTGTTTGCAGGAGTCTGCAACCTCCGAAGTTTAGTTATGCTTGGTGCAATTCTTTGGTTTTAGTTTTCAATCCCAATTTCTTGTTTTTGGCCTAAATAATATTTCGGCCAAAAAAATAATATTTCAGCCGAAAGACTAAAATCTAATGGAAACCGTCAAAACTGAATGGTTTCCAAGTTTTTGGGCCGAAAACTATTCTTTCGGCCAAAAGACTATCGAACGAATTTTGTCCATCGGAAAAAATGAAACGAAACGTCGTATCATTTTATTTCTCACCAAATTGTATAAATAGGCTTTCGATCGAACACATTTAACACAATTCATCAGATGGACAGACAAATATAAGCTCGAAGATAGGGATTTCAAAGCATTTCTATTACTGATTGCAGCTGTATTCTTTTCTTTCTTTATTTCTTCCCTCTATTCCAAAGTCTTAATCGAAGGATCGATATTGATACATGGTGGTTTTTTAGAGCACTTAAACAAAGTTTCGAATATTCTTTTTGGTTTTTGTTGAATAAGGTAATTGATGTTTGTTCAAGTTTTTATTGGAATAACAATTTATATGTTGAAAGATAAATGTTGAGCATTTTTTCAAGGTGAAGTCTTTGTGACACAGACCTATCGACCCTCGGGGCGAGATCTGCTCACAAGATCATTCTTTAACCCTTTCGAGTCGGATCGACTCTTTCAAATTCCCTGCTGGAATGTCCCTTTCAAATCGATCCACAAGCCCTTTCTGCAACTCCCCTGTGTGAATAGCACTAGGTGCGAGTTCCACCTTCTCCATGTGACCACAGTGTTAGGACCAAGGGCCTAACCCAAGTCTCTTTTTCGCAACACACAATCTCACGAGTTCATGAGTTGAGGCTCCCGACTCTTCCTTTTAATTCTTGCGATACCCAAAATGTTGATACAGTTATGGATCTTCCTCTGTCAGCACCTTCCTCACGCGACCACTGGCTAGGCTAAGCGTTATCACTTCTTGCTACTTGCCACTTCGCGAGCTTGAATGTCCAACCTTGGTACCTTTCTTTCACAAACCCCCGAGAGGCAATGTTGACTTTTCTCCTCTCGTTCTCACTACTCGCTACTCACGACTTCGCGAGTCGAAGGGTCGAGCTCATGTATTCTTATCTCAGGAATTCCCGAGATGCGAGAAGTTAACGAAGTGTTGACTCCTTCCACTAGGTGATGTGTGTCCATCTGTCTATTTCCCGGGCCCACCTTGTGGTTCTGCCACATGTTTCCTCCGTGCCTCGGCTCTCAACACTTCGCAACTTCTGCAGTTGAGACGAGGTCCTTCCAACCTCCGAACCCCCGAATACATGAAATGTGTGATGAGGCTCTGATCCAATGGTCCTCCCTTGACCCGGATCCAACGACTGTCATTGCTCCTCACGAATTTGCCACTCGTGACTTGGAGCACTCAATCTTTGGGCTCTCACCCTGTGAATTTCTAAGTTCGCGAGATCCCTTGATCTCTGCCACTTGTCCTCCTCCGATGGACGGCTGCGATTCTATCACGACTACGGCACTCGCAAAGTCGAAGGACTTCCTTCTCTGACCCTCGATGTCTGAATCTTCGATAGAGATGATCTTGCGACACGTGTCCTCCTTCCAATAGATGGCTTAGATTCTTTCGCTATTTTGGAACTTCGCCTTTCGCAACCTCTTGAATCTTGATGCAAAGGTTTTAAACCTTCAACTCGCAAATCCATGAAATGAGATTACGCTAGTGATCCAATGGCTCCTCTTGGCTCGGATCCCACGGTCTTCTTTTTTTTTCGAGTTGGAACTTGAAGAATTCTTGTCATAACTTCCCTGCTCCTCTGCAAGATATGACGGCCATCGAGACTTCGCAAATTATCCATGGAGAATTCCGACCATCCAATTCCTCCTTGATGATTCCTGCGAAATGAACAAAGTGTTATTTCACGAAACTTATCCACTTGCAAAACAACGTCATTACGCCTCCTTTCGACACTTCAAGGCACTATCCCTCTTGAGCTTCTCTTCAACAACTTCGAAGAATTTATCCCTTCTAAGCTTTCTCCATAACTCGAGTCTTTAAAAAGACTCCTGCATGCACTCCCTACGGAAATTCTTCAAATACTTCCAAGTATTTGAACCTCTTTGACTCTGCGCACTCCCTACGACAACAATCCTTCAACGACTCCCTCAGGTTGTAACTCTGAGACTTCACTTGGCCAGTGCACTCCTTGCATGGCTCCTGTTCTTAACTTGCACTTCTGCAAGAATGAAAACAATGTTATCCCTCCTGAGCTTGCAGAGACGGACTCTGACTTCTGTCAACGCACACCTTGCAGACAATTTCATTGCACTCCTTGCAGGAAAACTCTTTCTCAGAAAGAGAAACAATTGAAACTCATTCTTTACTCTCCCCCTCTTCAGATTTCAGACATTCAACATGAAATCATACATTCATACATCAAGAAAATGTATAACAGAAAGAGTAAAACAATCATGAGCATAACATTCAATCATGCATACACATAAAGTATTTGAAAACCATGAGTCTGAATCAAGCTTTATATATTAATCTCAGAACTTATGTACATGGGTTCTTCTACACAGTTTTCTACTTCTTCTTCTCTATGCTCTCTTGATTGATTATGCTAATGTTACAATGATACAAGTGAGGGTGTTTATATCTGTTTTCCCTCCAGCTCTTAAAACTGTCTAATCTAAGAATTCAAAGCTACCTACTTACATTTACTAGCATAAATGCCTCTTAGTCCTTCAGACGAGAGCGAGACACTCAAGGTCTGACTACAATCTATGAGTACGCTCTTTCTTAATTGTCTCATTTAATTTTGGCGTATCCACTTCAAAACATCTCAAACAATTCATCATGTGCCAAAATGCGTTGGCATTTTGTCCCACGCTCGCTTGATGTTGGCAATGCTCCTGCATCATACTCCCTCACTTGAAAATTTTCATGGGCTCCTATACATGAGCTCTCATATGGTTTGTCCATGCTTCTGGATTTCTTCTTCATTCTCCCAGCTGGCATTTTCAACTGGATGTCCCTTCCACTTGAACAAGTATTCAAAATATTCCCTTCTCCTGGTACTTTTGCTAAATCTTTTGTCTAGTATGCATTCCATCTGTGGATTCTCTGCAACTAGTATCTGTTTAGTCCACTAAACCTCTGGTTGTTCATTACCTTCTTCTTCTTCCTCATCTTTGTAAAGGTACAAATCTGAGATGTTGAATATCGGAGAAATTTCGATCCCATCAGGTAATTCAATCTCATAAGCAATTGCCCCAAATTTCTTCAAGACCTTACATGGTCTGATCTTCTTCATCTTCAGTTTGTTATATGTCCCCTTCGTAAAACTTTCTTTTCTCAGACGTGCCAGAATCAAATCACCAACCTCAAATTGAAGTTGTCTCTTGTGTTGATCTTCTCTATGCTTATACTCTTGGCTCAAATTTTTCAATCACTCCTTCACCTGGCTATGAAGTTCCTTCATTGCTTCGGCAAAATCTTCTGCACTAGCACTTCTTATCTCATCCCGTTTAGAATCCCTTAGTTTAGATACTCCTCTTAGCTGCATCCCATAAACAATTTGGAACAGACTCTGCCCCATGCTTTTGTTTAGTGAGTTGTTATACACAAATTCCACCTGTGGCAGAATATTGTCCCACTGACTGTGGTGTTCTGTCACGAAGCTCCTCAACAAGTCTCTCAAGCTCCTATTCACAACTTCTGCCTATCCATCTGTCTGAGGATGATAAGCCGAACTGAACGACAAGTTTGTTCCCAAATTTTTCCATAAGGTTCTCCAGAAGTGTCCCACGAACTTGGTGTTTTGATCCGAAACTATGCTCCTTGGTAAGCCGTGAAGTCGAATGACTTCTTTGAAAAACAAATTCACAATGTGAGTTGCGTCACTAGTTTTCTGACACGGTATAAAATGTGCCATCTTAGAAAATCTATCTACCACTACAAAGATTGAGTCAAACCCTCTTTGTGTTCTTGGTAGCCCCAATATGAATTCCATGCTTACCGCATCCCACGACCTCTCAGGTATGGGTAACAGTTGATAAAAGCCTACATTCTGCCTCTTCCCTTTTGAATGCTGACAAATTCTGCATTTGTCCACGAACCTTTTGACGTCTGCTCTCATTCCTGGCCAAAAATATGACTTGTTTAACTTTGAGAATGTCTTGTCATGACTGAAATGCTCGGCCAATCCTCCACTGTGTTTCTCCTTCAGCAAGCTCTCCCTCATGGAGAATTTTAGAATACAAAGTTGATTACCCTTAAACACTAATCTTTCCTGGATCATGTAATCTGTCCATTGACCTCTGTCCCTGAGAATTGGATTCTCATCTACTTCATACACCTCCTTAAAATAAGGATCATGTCTGTACATGTCCCTAAGGTCATCAAAACTCAGTGTCTTGACTTTGAATTCCTGCAACATCAAACATTTCCTACTCAAAGCATCAACAACTTTGTTAGCAGTTCCAGAAATATGATTAGTTACAAAAGTAAAGTTCTGCATGTATTCAACCCATTTAACATGTCTTTGATTCAACTTCTCCTGTTGAGTCATAAATTGCAAAGCATGATTGTCACTGTATAAGACAAACTCCTTAGGGATTAAGTAATGACTCCATTTCTTTAATGCTTGAATAATAGCATAGAACTCCTTATCATACATGGAGTATTTCACTTTCACCTCATTCATATTCTCACTGAAGTATGCTATCGGCCTGTCTTCTTGGCTCAAGACTGCCCAAATTGCAAATCCACTTGCATCACATTTTACCTGAAATATCTTTTTAAAATCCGACAACACCAAAATTGGTTGTTCTGTGATTTTCCTTTTCAACAAATTGAATCCTTTCTTAGCCTCTTCTATCCAGTGAAGAGACTTGTGTCTCTTCTTCACTGTGTCCATCATCGGTGCACTAATTCCACTGAAACCTGATGAACTTCCGGTAGAAACTAGCCAATCCATGAAAACTTCGAACTTCAAAGATACTGTTTGGCGATGGCCAATTCTTAATCACCTCCACTTTATCTGGATCCATCCTCAACTTATCTGCAGAAATAACAAACCCCAAATAAAGGAGCTCCATCTTCATGAATGAGGATTTCTTCATGTTTATCAACAACTTCTCTTGTTGTAACCTCTTCATCACTATAGCCAAATGTTTCAGATACTCTGCCTTTGTTTTACTGAAAATCAGTATGTCATCAAGATAAACAATGACAAATTTTTCGATGAAATCCTTCAGGACTTCATTCATCAACCTCATGAATGTACCTGGTGTGTTCGTTAAGCCAAATGGCATGACAAGACATTCATACAACCCTTCATTTGTCTTGAAGGCTATCTTCCATTCGTCACCTTCTCTCATATGAATTTGGTGATATCCACTTTTTAAATCAATCTTCGAAAAAAATTTGGCTCCACTCAAGCAATCCATCAAATCATCCATTCTTGGCAATGGGAATCTATACCTGATGGTAATCTTGTTAATTTCTATTGAGTCTGTAGACATTCTCCAGCCTCCATCTTTCTTTGGACAAAGTACTATCAAAACAACACATGGACTCAAGCTTTCTCTAACCAATCCTTTGTCCATCAAATCCTGGACCTGTCTTTTGACTTCTTCATTCTCCTACATCGTCAATCTGTATGTTTCTTTGTTTGGTAAACTAGCTCCAGGTATGAGTTCAATATGATGAATCACACTTCTGATCGGTGGCAACGAACGAGGTAGTTTTTCCACTACTATGTCAGCAAACTCTTCCAACAGTTTTTGAACCTCTTCCGGTAAATCATCTACCCTTGTACTGGTTAAAACAATTTTAGGCTTCCTGAACACAATGAATTGCAGTTCCTCCTTCTTCTTAACCTCTATAAGAAGTTACTTCCCACTCATGAGAAGTACAGTGTTTCTTACTTCAGGTTTCACTTCCTTATCTTTTATTGGAAGCAACATGTGAGTTCTCCCATTCTTCTCTAGGGTGTATGTGTTCTTCTTCCCATCATGAATCACATTTTTGCCATATTTCCATGGTCTACCCAGCAATAGATGAAAAACATCCATGGGAATAACATCACAGAGTATTTCATCTTTATACCCTCCTATTTTAAATTCAACTAAACATTAATTAGTGACATTTACCTGATGTCCTTTTTGTAGCCACGAAACTCTGTATGGGCTCAAATGTTCAATAGTCTCCAACTCTAGCTTTTCTACCATATTTCTACAAACGATATTATCTATGCTACCACTATCCATGATGACTTTGCATGCCCTGTCTTTGGTCTTGTAAGCGGTCCGAAAAAGTATGTTCCTTTGGACCGAAATCTCCACCTCCTTCTCTGGCATTAAGAGAACTTTTCGCATCATCAACGATCTTCTTCCTTCAGCATCCTTTGACTCAACATTCCACCTCTGTGCTTCGGTAATGTGAGTTTCACCACCTTATTTCTTCTTATCTAGACATTCATAAGATTTATGTCCAACCTTTCCACATGTGAAGCATTTCACCACTCCACCTCTTCCTCTTCCTCTACCTCTGGTACGAGGAAAAATGTTGTCATCAGCATACTGACCTCTCTGTTCGGTATGCTTCCCTCTCTGTGAGCTTCCACCTCTCTCAGTTTGAGTCTGAGGTTTCTTCCACTCTTCCTTGGGTTTTTGATTTTGATCCTGGGCAACTGATTTTCATCTGGGCTGACTTCTGCTTCAACCTCTTTGACCTTGTTATTGGCTCAGCTTCTCTTTAGCCTTTAAAGCCATATGATAAGCGTCTTCCACAATTCAGATGGTCATCATGCTCATCTCATCCTGAATGTCGTATCTCAGACCATTCATGTACCTGACAAATTTTTCATCATCATTTTCACGACAACCTACCCTGATGTTCAACATGTAGAATTCTTTAGTGTACTCCTTCACTGTCATGAATTTCTATCTCAAATTTTGCATTCTCCGAAACAGAGAAATCTGGTAATCCCTAGGAATGAATTTTGCCTTCATCTTTGCAATCATCTTATCCCAACTCTTGATTTTTTTCTTTCCCTTGCAACGTCTGTCAGCTTGTACTTCATTCCACCACAATGTTGCATGTCCTTTAAGTCTTGTGACAATATGTTTGACCTTTTTGTCTTCCTTGACATATTCATAGTCAAAACATGTGTCTAGAGCTCTAATCTAGTCTAGAAGCTCTTCAGCATCTAGGTTTCCTTCATATACTGGAATATCCATTTTTGCCTTAGCACCCATTCTTGCAACAACCCTAATCAGGCATTCATTTGTTGCATCTTCTGCTGTAACTTCTTCTCTTTCATGTCCAGCTTCGTATTCACTTTTAGAATCACTGAAATCTCCAACACCAACTGTGCGCCTCTCTGCTGTCTCCATGTCCTCGAGTCTGGTGCGCATGTCACGCATCTCTCTTTCCATGGCTGGATTTGGCACCTGCCTACCCCTTCCTCTTGGAATTTCCCTTTCCTTCAGTGGATCGGTTGTTTGTCTGTCTCTTCTTCTCGGCAGCATGGCTGAGATTTTCTTTCTCGATTTCCTTGTCTAAAGTATACAAACAGAGTGAAGCTATGATATCAAACTGACGCAGACCTATTGGCCCTCGGGCTGAGATTCGCTCACAGGATTGTTCTTTAACCCTTTCAAGCTAGATCGGCTCTTTCAGATTCCCTGCTAGAATCTCCCTTTCAAATCGATCCATAGGTCCATTCTGCAACTCCCCTGTGTGAATAGCACTAGGTGTGAGTTCCACCTTCTCCGTGTGACCATAGCGTTATGACCAAGGGCCTAACCCAAGTCTCTTTTACGCAACTCGCAATCTCGCGAGTTCGTGAGTCGAGGCTCTCGACTCTTCCTTTTAAATCTCGCGATACCCGAAATGCGGATACAGTTATGGATCTTCCTCTGTCAGCACCTTCCTCATGCGACCACCGGCTAGGCTAAGTGTTATCACTTCTCGCTACTCACCACTTTGCGAGTTCGAATGTCCAACCTTGGTACTTTTCTTTCACAAACCCCTGAGAGGCGATGTTGACTTTTCTCCTCTCGTTCTCGCTACACGTGAATTCACGAGTCAAAGGGTCGATCTCATGTATTATTATCTCACAAATTCTTGAGACACAAGAAGTCAACATAGTTTTGACTCCTTCCACTAGGTGATGTGTGTCCACCTGTCTATTTCCCAGGCCCACCTTGTGGTTCTGCCATGTGTTTCCTCTGTGCCTCAGCTCTCGGCACTTTGTGACTTCTGCAATTGAGATGAGGTCCTTCCAACCTATGAACCCCCGAATACGTGAAACACGCAATGAGGCTCTGATCCAACGGTCCTCCCTTGACTTGGATCCAATGACTGTCTTTGCTCCTCGCAACTTCACCACTCGCGACTTGGAGCACTCAATCTTTGGGCTCTCATCCTGTGAATTTCCAAGTTCGTGAGATCCCTTGATCTCTGTCACCTGTCCTCCTCCGATGGATGGCTATGATTCTCTTGTGACTTTGCCACTCGCGAAGTCGAAGGAATTCCTTCTCTGAACCCCGATGCCCAAATCTCTGATAGAGAGGATCTTGCGACATGTGTTCTCCTTTCAATGGACGGCTCAGATTCTTTCGCTATTTTGGGACTTCACCTTTCTCAACCTCATGAATCTTGATGCAAAGTTTTTAAACCTTTAACTCATGAATCCACGAAATGAGATTACGCAAGTGATCCAACGACCCTTGTTGGCTTGGATCCCACGGTCCGATTTTTTTTCCGAGCTGGCACTTGAAGAATGCTTGCCGTAACTCCCCTGCTCCTCTGCAAGATCTGACGGCCCTCGGGACTTTGCAAATTCTCCACGGAGAATTCCGACCATCCAATTCCTCCTTGATGATTCCTGCAAAATGAACAAAATGTTCTTTCACGAAACTTATCCACCTACAAAACAACGTTGTTGCGCCTCCTTTCGACACTTGAAGGCACTATCCCTCTTGAGATTCTCTTCGAAAACTTTGAAGACTTTATCCCTTCTGATCTTTCTCCACAACTCAAGTCTTAAAAAATACTCCTGCGCACACTCCCTACAAAAATTCTTCAAATACTTCCAAGTATTTGAACCTCTTCGACTTTGCACACTACCTGCGACAACAGTCCTTCAATGACTCCCTCAGGTTGTAACTCTGAGACTTCACTTGGCCAACGCCCTCCTTGCACGACTCATGTGATTAACTTGCACTTCTGCGAGAATGAGAACAATGTTATCGCTCCTGAGCTTGCAGAGATGAATTCTGACTTCTGTCAACGCACACCTTGCGGACAATTTCACTGCACTCCTTACAGGAAATGTCTTTCTCAGACAGAGAAACAATTGAAACTCATTCTTTACTCTCCCCCTCTTCAGATTTCAGACATTCAACATGAAATCATACATTCATACATCAAGCAAATGTATAACAGAAAGAGTAAAACAATCATTAACATAACATTCAATCCTGCATACACAGAAATTATTTGAACACCATGAGTCTGAATCAAGCTTTATATATTAATCTCAAAACTTTTGTACATGGGTTCTTCTACATAGTTTTCTTCTTCTTCTTCTCTATGCTCTCTTGATTGATTATGATAATGTTACAATGATACAAGTGAGGGTGTATATATCTGTTTTCCTTCCAGCTCCTAAAACTGTCTAATCTAAGAATTCAAAGCTACCTACTTACATTTACTAGCATAAATGCCTCTTAGTCCTTCAGACGAGAGTGAGACGCTCAAGGTTTGATTACAATCTACGAGTACACTCTTTCTTAATTGTCTCATTTAAGTTTGGTGTATCCACTTCAAAACATTTCAAACAATTCATCATGTGCCAAAATGTGTTGGCATTTTGTCCCACGTTCGCTTGATGTTGGCGATGCTCCTACATCACTTTGTTGAACATATCTTTTACAGATAACTATAAAAGTCATGGGAAACAAAAGTTTGCACAAGAGAAAATATGATCGCCTTCGAGATGATACTCACCAAATCGAACAAAGGAAAGAGCTTTATCAGAGAAAGAAATAAGAACGTGCAAATATTGAAGAAAGAAACGATGATAATGTCAATAGAGATTTTTGACCAGAAGAAGTTCAACCAGGTATGCATGCACATATGATGATCAAGAACACGACACACATTGGGACTGTATTCAGAAAGTACAAAATTCAAAGTATAGAATTCAAATTAAAAATATTGTAAATAATATAATTGATTGTAATTACAATTTGATGTTTTTCAAAAAACATAAATAGATTTGTCTCATACTGTCGAAGAAGACGTTGAAACCAAAATTGAATCAGAAGACGAATCACCTATAGGTATGTGTACATAAATTTAGATTAATACAAGATGAACACTCAAGTATATATAACTTAGTGAATTTGTGTTCGGGTTATGTTTTTTAATATAAACTTTAAATTGAAATATGTAGGAGAATATATCAACATTGATGATGAAATATTATAAAATGTTGATACTAACAAATTTGGGAAGAAAAAATCTAAGCATTATATAAGATATCAAACTAAGAATATGTATAATACTTATTTCAAAGATGAATCAGTAACAGTATAGGCTCAACATTTACTTTCTCTATTGAAGTCAAGAAAGTTAAAAGAAGCTACATCATTATTGGGTATTCAAAAGTCGACAAAGGATACAAAGGTGCAACAAAATGTCTTTAACAAAATAACTAGTGTCTGAAAAGCTTTTGGAAAATATCGAAAAAAAGATGTCCGTGTTGCACGTAAAACGTTACAAACAACAATTGTTTCAGGGAGAAATATAAAATATCGTTTGACACTACACATGGAAAAACGATGGGAACGTCAAGAAAAACATTGCACAAACATAGAAAATTTTATTTCCAAATAGATGTAAATGATGAATTGGCTTGTTGGACAGTGATTTCTAGACAACCCTACAAAGATAAACTTGCAGAAAATGCTAAATAATTGGCCCGTAATTGTTGGTTGGAAGAATCTCATGTTTCACCACATACAAGGGATGTGTTGCATCAAAGAATAGCACAAAATCAATATGAAGAACATCCAAAACATATATTTCCAATGACACAAATAGAGTTATTTAATAAGTTCAAAGAAGAGCACAAAGAAGTTAAAATTTCCATCAATACATTTGTGCAACAAAAACCATGGTTTGTTAGACCTATCACTGTTTGTGACATGTGTTGTTGTCGTTATCATGTGGATATTGAGTTGTATTACAACACGTTTTTGGATTTTGGTAAAACGTTATGACTAGGTTCACCTCTGCCTTCCACATTCCGTGTTTTATATCTGAAATTCTATGTGAAAGAAAAGATGATGATTTATTTTACAAAAAAAAATGTGTTGGTGGAAAGAAATGTGATCGTTGTGGAAATCTAAGTTTGTTTCATTCAAAGTATCATATTGATATGAATGATCAATCATTTTCTAATATAAGAGTCAATTGGAAGAGCTATGAATATTTGAGTAGAATGACTCCACATTCTTCAAATGTTATTTCCAAAAGGCTTGATTTGAAGGTAGATAAAATATGTTTGATGGAGTTTTTGAAGAAGTTTGAGGAAGAAATCTATAAATACACCAAGTATTCACATAGAGATCGATGGCAAGATCTACAATTCAAACAATCTCATGAAGTGTTTCCACCAGGGACAATTTTGTCTGTAGTTGATTTTGTAGAGAATTACACATTCGTTGAACAAAAAGAAATACAGAGTGAATATTATCATTTTGATCAGGTCACCATATTTGACCACGTTCTATATAGACATCCTCAACAGAGTATAGCAAACATAGAAATCAACAACGACAATCGACATGTTATTAAAGAATATCACTTTTATATAAGTGTTGATCGAACACACGTCACACATTATGTACAACATTGTTTTGATAAAGTTTATGATTCATTGAAAGAAAGTGAAATCATATTCGATCGACATTGGATATGGTCCGATGGGTGTGCGGGTCAGTTCAAATCTACACGATCATTCTATTGGTTATGCCATCTTCATAAAAAATTAAATATTACACATTGTCCGAATTTTTTTGAGACTGGTCATGGAAAAGGAGAGCACGACGGTGCGGGGGCATGTATAAAACGACCAATTTGAAGGTATCAGTTGAACCCTCATGCCGATTGATTTGAATCCACTGAACAAGTTGTTGAATGGTGCAACATGGCGCTAAGCCATGAATATAATCCATCAAGGGATGTGAGCATGTGTGTGTATATATAAATGTTACATGTATGTACACAGGATATATAAATTTGAACGTGTTCAAATTTATATTCAATATTCAATCATTTTCTTGAGAGATTTCAAGTTAATAAGTTCTTGTCTTATGCAGGTATTTTTGGCATGTTGGAATCAAAGATGTAAATAAATCAATCTCATATGATGCGATTACAATACCTGGGACAAGAAAAATACAATCAGTTAAAACAAAAAGTTTTCAAAATGGGTTTGCATTTGATAGAAGAAATGACTCTTGTTTTTGTTCAGTTTGCATAGACGACTCAGAATCCATAGATATTTGCGAGAACAAAAATGAACGATATGTTAAATCTTGGAGACATACTAAACTTAATGTAAAAGGGAAAATACCACTTGCAAGCTCAGAGGAGATGGAATCAAATGAAACTATAGTGTCAATTGATGGCGATAGAGTTTCTGATCTTGTTAGAGAAGGTAAAATTTTTATGTTTAATTTTTTCAAATAACTTGTAGATACATACTTGTGTGATAATCTAACATGAATTAATTGTTGTCCAATATATCCAATTATTTGCAGGAGATGTTTTTTCCATGGTTGCACCTGTAGACAACATTGAAAAACCTGAAATATTATTTGATGTGATGCACAGAACAAAAGATGAGGCTATTAGAAGATTTTGATGATAACATTTTTATATATGAAAGAGGATCCATTGTATTGAAAGGATATTTTTTTTCAAGAAACCCATCAAACCAATACTCATGTTCACTTTCAAGACTATCAGTCAGATGTCACAAGTTGTCAATATAGTCATTTGGTATGTGCAACACGCATAAAGTTAATACAAGTTCAATAATAATAAAAAAAAAAGGTTAGAAAATGGAAAATGTCCAAAGTCGATCATGA
Organism: Picea glauca; assembly: GCA_000966675.3. Classification (NCBI taxonomy): domain Eukaryota; kingdom Viridiplantae; phylum Streptophyta; class Pinopsida; order Pinales; family Pinaceae; genus Picea; species Picea glauca. The sequence goes on from JZKD02S1674562.1 coordinate 70,450, forward strand.
ACGAATAATTGAAGATGGAATACTATTACGTTGTTTTTAAACAAACTTGGCACATGTGTACATTCCATAATTTTTAATTTTTCATTGACAGTACATTCCATATTTTGATAACTTGTTTTGACTATCTTCAAACATATTTCCAATTATGATATTTATAAAAAGGGTACTATGTATAAAATACTCACTTGGGAATTGCACCCCAATTAGTACCTACAAGTATATCGTTAATACTTACAACCTAATTAGTATAAGATTTAGGGAACTACTAATTTGTATGGAAGTGAAAGAACCATTTGGTAACTTATACCCCTATCGATACCCAAAAGTATGTCATTGGGGAATTTCACCCTTATTAGTATAGAAGTAAAATACATGCTTGGGGCACACCTTAATTTACATATATAGGAGTGAGACAACAACTTAATGAATTTACATCTTCGTTAGTGCTAAAATTATGTTCTTGGTATTTAAACAAGAATTAATATAATAACAAGGGAACCACTTATGGTGCACCCTATTTGAATAAGATTAAGAGAAGTACTTACAAATTATGACACCCCCATTAATACCCAAAAGTATGTTCTTGGGGAATTCCACTCTAATTAGGATATGAATGAGGGAATCACTTGAAAATTTATGCCCAAGAGTGAAAGAACCAAGAATTGCTTGGGGTGCACCCTAACTTTAATATAGGATAGAGAAGAACTTAATATTTTAGGGACATGCATTGTATATAATACAAGTTATTTTTTCAAGTAAAGAAGTGAAGTATCCCTAGGCGCAAGGGATGAAACTAATCCTAACTTAGGCATGCTCACTACTAGGCATATTTACGAGACATATTTAAGTACTTGATCCGACTAATAGACCCATCATCATATATCCTTCCCACCATGCCCCCTTCTAACATTTGGATGAGACTAATCTTTTTTAAAGAAAGCATAGTATTAGGGCAGTTTTATGATATCAAATTGTCATTCCATCTTGTGATTGGAAATGGCCCACATGTTAAGAAAAGTAAAATATATTTTAATGAAGTTCATTCGATGGGGTTTACTTTCTTTAGAATGTTTGAACCCATTCCCATATATGTCTTATGGAGTCGTCCCCTTCAAACCCATAATTTCCAACCATACTCTTTGATTTTCCCCATATTCATAAAGGGGCACACATGTTGAGAAAGCATATACTATTATATGTAGGGTGATTAAGTCATGTTAATTACAAAGGGGTCCCTCTCACATGAAGTTGTAAAACTTCATGTCCACCTTTTCACATGTTCGATGGGTTCAATTTACTTTGGAGACGCCTTGGTACATGCTAAACAATACAATGTCATGGGTCCTCAAGTGGTAATACAAGCGACCATATAAACTCACATTCTAGGAATGGAGCTGCGCCCATTTAGTGACTCTTCCTCGTGGCTCATTCTATTCCATTGACTATTCAAATGGATTGGGCATCATTCTTTTATGAGGTAATATTAAATCTCTTTGTACTGCATAAGGTTCATACCTGCGGAGTATCATGAAGTTCCCAAATCTTTAGATGTAATTCTCATCTGAGGTGTTGTTATTTGATCATATTTACACATCAATAAAATAATAATCTCCTCAATAGTTAAATACTTCTCATCTTCTTCTGCAGTGGTCATATAATCAAATTTCACGATGCCCTTTCAAACTAAAGGACTCATAAATCTCCATATTAAGCAATTCTTCCAAAAAACTACTTATTATCTAAAAAAGTTCACAAATCTCCATTTTAAATGTCATTCTTCCGAAAAATACTTATCTTCTCTTTCTTCGATGGAGTATATGCTCTCATATAATACTACGCCATTCTTGGACAAGAAAGCAAGGACTGCAATCGAGCAAAATTTAGAAACTTTCTCTTTTCTGATGTGGGATAGAATATGTTCTCAAATATTCAAACATATTCAAGTTCAAAATTAGGTGTTCATCATGATCTAACCTTAAAAAAGTTTGAGTGTACACCATTTAAGACAACGAAAAACTTTTCTAGGGGTTCTACATAATTCAAAATAATTGAGGAAAGGCTAAACTATAAATTTTAGAAAACAAAAATTTGATAAAAGTCAAAAACGTACATTTATGAATTATCCTGAATGGACACATCCTTTCCTAATCTGGGTGCTTCCTCAATCCCAATATCTCTTCCGAACACACTCTCATGTACTCTCTTTTCCACATTATCCTATATAACACATTTCAAATTTTAAAATTTTAAAAATGATTTTCAAATGATTATATAACACATTAAATTTAAATGATTTTAAGACATTAAATGATACCTGTGAACTCCCACCTGCTTCAAACTCTCCCAATCAGAATTGAGACAAGACAACCCAAGTACCAAGAGATGGAATAGAGAGCTGTGAACAACACAACTAAGAACTAAATCTAGGATTCAATGTTTTCACAATTATACAAAATCATAAATGTTGTTGATCTCTTATTCAAAAGAGTGGAGATTGAACAACTATTAGAAAAAACATACCCAATTCAATCCATCCAAATTCAAACTTGTTGAATCAAGTCCCCTACCGACTGGAGATTTGTTTAACATATCTCCAAACTACAATTAATGGCAAGAAGAAATCGATTATTTCTATAGAGACAGGGATATATAAATCTAGAACTTGAAGTAAGCTATCATAAAATGCGTCAAAATTTTCCTAAATAGATCACATACCAATCTGCGATTAGGGTCATCATTCTGAATGACCTTCTTCCAACCATCCCGAAAATTTTTGGCATACTCCAAAACTTCTTTTGCTGACATTGCATCTAAGTCTGCATCTGTTTTATCAACAAATGTGGCCCGACAATTATCTTCTGCTCGGTGACACTTCATGCCAACGTCAACACCATAAAACATAGCTTCCAAATTTTCCCCAATTGTAGTCCTTGCCTCTTTGCCAACTTCCGATGTAGACTAGAACTCTGAAAGTGATACAAATTCCCCTTTTGGGTGAGGTACTAACGGTTGTGGAGGCCTCGTCAATGCCACACTTACATATGCCCCTTTGCGATCATATGTACGTCCTTTACCAGTCCCATAAAATTTAGACAGTAGACTTGTATAATCCGGGTGCATGTGCAAGAAAAACTCCGCAAAAAAGTGTCTTGCAAAATAATTTCGAACCTCATCGTTGCACGACAATTTCCCATATGCGGCCAAAAATCTATTATGCAGATGTCCGACAAAGTCAGGGTGCTTAAAATATTGCACCTTCAACATTTTCCGCTTTGGGCCCTCTTTGAAATTGAACATGGAGATGGTGTCTTCTTTTGAAACTCTGCTTTTTACTGTCTCCCATTTATCAGGACCCATCACCTCTGTCTTCCGCCAGCTCATTAGATCAACAAAATTGTCAGTGGTTGGCCCCATCTTCTGATATGCATCCATAAAGTTTTCCAGTGAATGCAAAACAATTTGTAAACTTTGTTTTCTCTCTAAAGGAAGTTCCAAGACCACCAAATAATTTTTCAACCTCTTTTTAACACCTGAGCATCACTCAAGCATCATTTCTTCGGTATTCCCTTCCCAGGGAAGTTCATCGCCAACTTTTGAAGGATAGGTGGATGTTGGCGTGTAATATTCTGTTTCTTCATAACATGGCCTCCTAAATACACCTTCACCCTCTGCACTGACATTTGAATCTTCTTGAAAACCACTCTCATTTTTTCCCCTTGCTCTAAATTGATTGCCTACATGCACATTTGAAAGTAACTTCAAGGTTTAACCTCACATAAATTTAAATACAAAAAAAATCAACAAAAATAAACAAAATTTAAGAAACTTACCAGAAATACTCTCTTGTCCAGAGCTATTCCCTACATTCTCAGGTGTAGGAGTGTTGATACACAACCTATCTAAGAAGGTTGCATCCATAACAATGGTTTGAGCAGGTTTTGCAGTTGATCTATTTACAGACTCGGTTGAAAATCTCCTCTGACGAGATTGTTGGTGCTCACTCGAAGTCTCAGTTGAAGAAGGAGTTATTGTTCTTCCTTCTTGAGAATGCCTAGAGCGTTTGTGAGGAATGTTTTCATAATCTTGTGTCGACATCACTCCGCAATATCTATCCACAATGCAAAGTTTATCAAAAAAAATCCATAGATGTACACAAGTTCAAGCAATTAAAAACACAGAGATAAATAAAAGTTTTGAGCAATCAAGCCACTGAAGTACTTGCTCATTAGAAGGCGCAAATTCTATTCATTCAACCATGAATCAATCAACTAAAATATAAGTAAGGGGTCCATAGACATCATGGAAGATTCTTATCCCTCACTCACCATCCATGCATAGAAAAGCAGGGCATTTGAATCTATAGGTATTTAAACACCAAAGTAATGACCGTCGATTTGGCTCCTGGCCAACTGCTCAGGCATGGACTGATGACAAAAGGGATAAGTGACAGAAGATAAAACCACAAACTTTTCACAATAATCAATAAAACCCACACATAGAAGTCATTGAAATCAAAAGTTGGGTTTGCCAAGGGACTGTCATTCCACTGAGAGGTTTATCATTCACAATCCACATCAAAGAAAAAGACAAAAAAACAAAACATCCAACCATGAATCAATCAACCAAAAGATAAGTAAGGGGTGCATAGACAACATGGTAGATTCTTGTCCTTCACTCATCATCCATGCATAGAAAAGAAGGGCATTTGAATCTATAGGTCTTTAAACACCGAAGTGACGACCGTTGATTCGGCTCCTGGCCGACTTCTCAGGCACGGACTGATGACTAAAGGGATAAGTGACAGAAGATAAAACCACAAACTTTTCACAATAATAAAAAAAACCCACACATAGAAGTCATTGAAATCAGAAGTTGGGTTCGCCAAGGGACTGTCATTCCACTGAGAGGTTTATCATTCACAATCCACATCAAAGAAGAAGATGTAAAAACTAAACATTCAACCATGAATCAATCAACTAAAAGATAAGTAAGGGGTCCATAGACAACCTGGCAGATTCTTATCCTTCACCCATCATCTATGCATAAAAAAAAAGGGCATTTGAATCTATAGGTCTTTAAACACCAAAGTGACGACCGTCGATTCGGCTCATGGCTGACTCCTCAGGCAAGGACTGATGACCAAAGGGATAAGGGACAGAAGATAAAACATCATATCCCTAAGAAATACTGAGAAAATTCAAAAGTTTTTATAATTTATAATCTTATAATTAATATCATATGACCTAAGAAAACACATAAACCTACTAGAGATGAAACCCTAAAAACAAAAAATATAAAAAATAAAAACAATCTTAAGAAGAAATAATAGAATGGGAAATAAGAAAAAAAGAAAGAAAACAAATAAAAACCATAAACAACACAAAATCTAAGAAAACACACAAACATGCAAGAAATGAAACCCTAAAAACAAAAAATCTTAAAAATAAAAACAATATTGAGAATAAATAATAGAAGGAGGAAATAATAAAAGAAGAAAGAATACAAATAAAAACCACAAACAACAAAACCAGATGAAAAGATAAGATGACCGATAAAAATAAAAAAGAAGGAGAAATAACCAAGGAAAAAACCAACAAAGGACAATAGCAACAGAAGAAAGAGTAGTCAAGACAAACAACATAGGAAGGAGGTAGAGAAAGAGACGAGACAAAACATGTTCAAACTACCTAGTTCTTGTATGGAATATCAACGAAAGTCGGTTTTCACTTCTCTAGACCCCCATTCCTACTAAGGTTTTTAGAGTGTATAATGATTTCAATAACTCATCTAATTCTATGCTTGAAGTGGTGATCTTCTTTGGCCAAGATTTTGGTGTCTTGGATTGCTTGACTAATGTTGAGGTGTGTGTGAGCTCATTCTTAATATTAGCTTCATGCTATTTAATCCTTATTTGAAATGATCACCCAGTTTCCCACGGAAATATGTTGAGGAAATATTGCAACTACATTTAATATACACAAATATAAATTGGTCAAGACTCATATTAATGTAGGTGTAAAGTTACCTTTAGAACAATGTCCCAAGACAGAAGAAGAGGTAGAGTACATGTCTCATGTTCTTATACAAGTGTTTTTGAAATTTTAATGTATGCCATTTTCTATACTAGAACAGACACTACCCATGCATTGGGAGGTTTGAGCAAATACATGTCAAAAATAGGGAAGGGAAATTTAACTATTTTAAAGAAGGGTGTCATATTTTTATGGAAGTTTAGATTATTCAATTTTCTACCAAGGAAGACCTATACCAAACAATGTGATAGACATACAGGGTATTGTCGATGAAAACTAAGCTAGAGATCATGATTGAAGAAGGAATATAAGTGGTTATTTATTTAACCTATTTGATAAAGGATTTAACTAAATATGAGCAAGGGGTAGACTGTAGTTGTAGTTGAGTATATGGAAACCACTCATGACTTATGCATTGGTCAATTTTTTATGATTTTCATCATGCTTTTTTTCCCATTGTAATCTAATACCTCTTGGTGGATTAGAGTTTAATGATCATTGTGGAATACCTAAATATTGTTTTGATGTGGCCTCAATTTTTTACTTTCATGGCCCATATTGCGCTTAGCTTCAATACATTTATCCTCCAAGGATCAAGACCTTCCTAAAAATTTTATTATTTTTATGACCAATTTATATATTTTGACTCATGCTATTGAATCAAATAAAATTTACTCAATCTCAAGTAGGATGTGATATAGTATTGATCTAAAGTTTTAATTTGTATGGTTATCATGTAATTTTCATTCTTGAAATAATGTGGTTTACAAACAGGAATTTAGTACAATCTTGATTAATGGCTTTGACACATACGATAAGCCGATCGTATTTAGTCATTACCATAGACCCATCAAATGAATGAATGAGATATCCAAGGTATCTTGTCTTGTCATAACCTTTACGATTTCCATCACTTAAACGTAGGAATAAAGACCCTAGACAATTATATCTCCTTCTAATCCTAAGATTTGAATTGACAAAGGACGAAACAATGCCCTTGAAACACCATGCCAAATATTAGGAAATTAAGGGACAACTCCCACCAATCAAGGAATTGATTGAATTTCTAGGTATGACTCTTCTCAAGCATAAATAGAGGCATAGTTGATAGAATAGGATTGTCAATATTGTTATTTCATTTTCCTTGTTGCTATTCAAGCTAGTTTTGATTGTAGTAAAGAGGAAATTTTATGTCATCATGTTCTAAGACATATTTTGAATAAAAGAAGCATACTTTATTGAAGTTCTAAATATTTGTGTGTATCCAAGGGTTTCAGGAATTTCCTTGAGTAGTGTCCACTAAAGGAAATGGTGTAGGAACCCTCTTTCTTTACATCTCATGTCTTTGATATTATGTTTTAGAGTAGATAAAATTTTGTAGAAACAAATTATTATTTTACATCATTTCATTTTCTAACAGTATTTGCATTTCCTATATTTTTTTTAGAAACAATTTCATTCCATGTATTTCTTTAGTTACATTTAAATTATAATGTTTAGTACTTTGATGTGGATCCTATGAATTTCCTATATTTCTCTAATTACTTTTAAATTATAATGGTTTGTACTTTGATGCAAATCCTATGAATGTAATGCATGATAACTAATGTTATAATGATTTACTAATCCGCAAACACATTGATCAATAGTCCAAGGGATTTCATTTAATCAAATTTTCCTCGAAGAGGTTATGACCTTAGACCTTCATCTATATTGTACATATTTTCATAAGAGACAGGGGAAAAATTCTTGGACTCAATTGCATAAAAGTAAATTAGAATGAACTATTAAAGTTGATCATTTTCCTTGCCACAATTTTTCATCAGAATTAGTACTGCATATTTGATTTTTGTAATTTGCATACATAGTGCACAACACCTCATAAGTGTACATGACCTTTGGGTTGATAATTAAAGTGAAGCTAAGGGGTTCTTTTTATCTTGCTACAATTATTTGAATCACAATTTTTTGGCGTCGTTTTCAAGGAGGTTACCAAAATATTTTGGTGTCATTGCTTGTTATCAAAATTGGGAAAAATATGGAATTTTTGAAAAAAAATGGCATACTTATTTAGATTGCTTGCATCGACTTAGAGAAAAATATGGAAGATTTCTTCCAAAATCTCATATTGTTGGTATATCTAAAGTAGGAACTCGTGGTCAAATACAACACCAAGGGGATTTTGAAAAGTTTTTGAAGTAGCTTGTTTAAGAGAATCCAACAAATGATTGAATAATTTTTTGAGTAGATTGAAGAATGAGAGCACAATATTGCATGGATTTTAATCAATCCTTTTTTTAGTCTGGGACTAAAGATAGAGAGGAATATCCATCTTTGAACAGTGCCTTAGAAGAAATTGAGGAACAACCCAACATAAGGATCATGATATCTTTCTTTTTCAGATTGAGGTTCTCTGTAGAACCAATGACTACACATCAAATTCTAAAAAGTGTGGGCTCTTTCTCTCCACACTAAAGGAATCCTCCTTGAGATGGTTCATAAACTTTGAAGGAAAAAACATCAGTGGTTCAGATTAGATGAATAAGACCTTCATTGAAATATATATAGATTATTGCAAAGCTAGAGATAATAGGGATTACAAATGGTGCAAAAGAGCTCAAAACTACACTTTAGATGATGCATCTCCTAAACTACTGCCCCTCATAGTCTTAAAATAAGACTTGACTGAGACCTTCACCCTCCTTGTAAATGGTGAAATATTTTAACTAACATATGAGAATATAAATCAAGTGTTCGATAATTACTCTAGGGATACAAGAAAGAAGGATAGGAGTGGCAGAAGTGTTCTCCTATAATTATCAAAATTTACAGGAACAAGTCTCACAAAGAGGAACAAGTCTCACAAAGTAGGAAAATGGAAGCTTACTAGAGGAGATAAAAATTTACAGATTGCATTCATTAACTATGTAACTAGACACTTAAGGGGAAATAAGAGAAATATGAAATCTCCCTCATTGTTTAATTCACTAAGATCACAAGAAAAAGAAGTGAGGAATAAGTCCACGTATTTTCATTTTGGGAAAGACGACAAACACAAAGGAATTAACTTATCCTATATTTTTTTCTTTATAAATATTAATTATTGAATCGATTCTTATGCTTGTTATTGAGTATAATTTTGAAATTTAGTTTATGTTCTTTTAGGTTGCACATTTATGCAAATAAAACTACTTCCCAATATAGAAGGAAAGATACATAAGCTGAATCTAAGTGTAAAGCGTATATATTCTATTGGTCCACCTTTATTACATTTTCATTATTTTGATCGAGTATTTTTGTTTAATTTTAAAATATTAGATATGTGCATTGATAGTTTTGACTTTCTTTTTTAAATAATTTGAAGTTATTTGAATTTACGAAATTTAAGGGGTCTATATTGAGTTCAATAATATCTTTACATATTAATATCATGTAAATGAAATTCAAAGTTAGGCATGCCAATTCAATTTACAATGGGTTATACAGAAAGGTGACTTCGGGTTATACATATATGTTTCACTCATCAAGCATATTAAATGGAACACTCTAACTATATATATGTGTTCATTGGGGTTTATGCTAAATTCAAATATTTATGTTCATAAGGGTTTAAATTTCCACTTAAAAAGTAATTGCCACAAGTAACTCTAGTGCTTGAGTAATCATTTTGCACTGAAATGTTTAGGTTTTAATTTCTAAATAAGGGTTTTAAAAAGGGGGAAGTGAATATATTTTCTTTCACACGGTGGCATATGTACCTAAATTTTCGCAACAACTCCTTAATCTAAGAAATGTTTTGTACTTAAATAATATCTAATATTCAGTTTCAGTAATCGAAGATGAACTTTTCATTACAAACTACTTGACAAATCAAACTACTCTTGTGCAAGTTGTTGTTTACCATTTGTCTCATGCTTAGGAGTTGGTGATTCTTACAAGTGCACATCCTTGGTACACATGATTAAACATATATTTCTTCACTCATTAATTTTGATTTCATGTTCCTAAATTTTTCCTTTAACTACTAAAGGATTAGATATAGATTTGTTGTTGGTTGATCACACTCTAAAGGAATAATTCTAAATTAAACTTCAAACAGAACTAAAATTTGAAATAGCTTTCAGACAGAAGTGGAATTCTAAATTTAACCTTCACACTGAATTATAATTTGAAATAACTTCAGACATAAACGAAATTTTAAATTAAACCTTCAGATCGAAATAACTGAATTGGATTGGTTTATTACACTCTAAAGGAATAAATCTAAATTAAACTTCAGACGGAACTAAAATTCGAAATAGCTTTCAGACAGAAGCAAAATTCTAAATTTAACCTTCAGACTGAATTAGAATTCAAAATAACTGAACCTTTAGACATAAATGAATTTAACCTTCAGACAGAAACGAATTTAACCTTCAGGCAGAAATGAAATTTAACCTTCAGAAATAAACAAATTTAACCTTCAAACAGAAACGAATTTAACATTTAGAGAGAAACAAATTTAACCTTCAGAGAGAAACAAAATTTAACCTTCAGAAAGAACGAAATTTAACCTTTAGACAAAAATGAAATTTAACCTTCAAACAGAAACAAAATTTAACCTTTAGACATAAACGGAATTTAATCTTTAGACAGAAATAAATTTAACCTTCAGACATAAATAAATTTAACTCGATTAAAGGTTACATGTGCAACTATGTATATATATATATATAAACTTCGAAAGGCATTCATTTAGACAAAGACCATAATTTTTTTAGTTTCCAAGCACAACGACGACTACAATGATTTGTTAAAATCGAATCTCCATATATTGTAAACAAGTTCAAGTTGTACCATTGACATCACAAATTCAAATCTCTAGATTGAACATAGATTAATAAAACACACAAAGATATAAGAATTTAACTTAGGATTAATTAATATCTAACAAATTCAGTATCAATGTCAAGATTGGTAAATGCAATTTATAGCGAATGGAGGAAATTTGAAGTTCTGGGCTGCAATTAAATTGGGCAGCATTCATAACAAATTTTTGTTTAGAGAAGAAGTTATTTGATTCTACAACGATATTAAAATTCTAATACACAAATTTACTCAAAGATTTATCTCATGATTTAATCATAATATGTTGATTGCACGGGGAAAGGTAGTAGATGTTGATAGTGGAGAAGCCAATGACTTGGCCACAAAGGATGCTACCTAAAGCTAGATTTTAATTTAAAAATTAAAATTAAAAAAAATTAAATTTATTGTTACTTACCTAAATCTCGACCCACCAAATGCCCGCCAAAACTCATGAACACTCACCTAAAGCTCGGCTCGTCGAACGCCCGACCGCCCGCAGGAAAGCCCACCAACACTCACAAACACTCACAAACACTCACAAACGCTCACAATGTGCCAACACTCGCGAAATCTCACAAACGCCAAAAGGTTAGAAAAATGTTTGAAAATTGATGTGTGGTTGATATATAAACCTTCTTTCGGCCAAAAGATGTTTCGGCCAGAATATCTTTCGGTCGAAAGAATATTGTTGGATGGAAAAAATCCTTCTCACTAAATATTTACATGCAAATCGAGGATACCATCATTGTACCGTTCGATTTGACGTTTCATCTTTTGGCCGAAAAATAGTTTGGCCAAAAAAATGTTTTTCGAAATTTTGGAGACCAGATTGTCAAGAAAGTGTTACCCACCTCTATGATTTCACCCCCCTAGGATTACTCATTTTTTGCTTGGAGGTCACAACAAGTGGTTGTAATAAAGGATTATCCTTATGCATGGATAGATTATTCAATGAACGAAATATGCCCATTCCTCCTAGTAGTTCCTATGGAGATATCGATATAAAATCATTTTTAACTATTCGATTTTTATATTTTGAAATTTAAAGAAGAAAATATTTTTGTTGCGGATCAAGATAATAATGTGATTTATTGTGTAGATGTGGGACATATATGACCTGAGAAGTTTCCTTGGCATGGCCGACGTGGTTGTGATCACCAACCACAGGGAGATGCATATAGAGTATTGGATAATGTCTAGAGGAACCTGTACAGATTGGTACACCCAGTGCTACTGATACAAAATGAATATTTACCAGAGAAATTGCAACGACACATGGTTGGGATACCATGGGCATGGGTGTGGCTCTTTCGGAATCTATCTAATGTCATGATGTGTTATGAGAGAATTTTGGATATATGGGCTGACCCGAGTTCTACCTTGGTTCTCCAACAAAACCCTAGAAACCATCGACCCTCCTGGTGAACCAAAAGGTAGCATTGTGCATAGATGTATGGGTTGACCCAAGTTCTACCTTAGTTCTCCAATAGATACATTTTCAAGGATGGGAAGCACCCTCAGGACCATGATGATTATATCATGTATATTTTTGTATTATCAGTCCTTAGAGAAGGACAATTAAAGCCAAAAATATTTTTTTCTAACATGATCCACTTGTTGTACTTAAATAGCATTGATGATCATATATATACAAATTCACCTTCTTTCCTTACTGACAATATACCTATGATTGTATTATATACATGTATAATTGCTTATGCTTCTGATTAATGTGAACGATTTAAGTGCCAATCTAACATGCAGTTAGCAAATGCGTCACATAATGAAATGGAATTTGTTGGAATAGGAACATAAGTAATGTAATAAAAATAACACTCCAACAAATGTACCCAAAGGAAACGATGACCTAACAGAGGCTCACAAATACAAAATTGGACGTTTAGCTCGGACACTACCAATTGAGCGTCCAAACAAACTTCTAAGGACTGAATTCCATGCACAATGGAATCACTTAGTAGTTCAAAAACACTTTTATATTCATCCACATTATTAGTGGATGGGCTAATACAATCACCTCTGGAAGCGATCAATTGGCCCATGGGAGAATAAATCACCCAAGAAAAGGAAGCAAGGTTCCGAGTGTAACGGCTAGTGCCATCAGTGAACAATACACATATCGAAGAATCCTGTGACATTTACCAACCAAGAAGACGCACCATAAAAACTACTAACACAAAATTAGATCTACCCAACTACTAAATACATCAATCTACATTAATTACAAGAGGAACCCCAAGGCATAAATTATTAAGCGTAATAATTCTTAAGATAGAGCCCATTTATGGGCTCTGAAAGTGCAATCCCATCAAAATCCTCCAACTTGTAGGCTCCTTTCCAGAGGGAATATCTCACAATGTATGGGCCATGCCACAATGGATTTAACCTACCTGTCACCAAGGTGGATTTGTCCTGATCATAAACCAACACAAGGTCACCTTCACATAACACCGTGGGGTGCATAGACTTGTCATATTGGATATTAACTTATTTCTTATGCACCTCATTTGTGGTGGAAGAATCATGATTGTGCTTTCCAAGATGCTCCAAATGAACAAGATGTTCTTCTAACTTAGAATATTTAGGAAGAATATCTTCGATGATATTAAGTGAAGGTATCTCACATTCAATTGGTAAGACTGCCTCCAATCCATGAACGAGTTGCAACGATCAAAATAAAGTAGTAGTGTTAACTGCATTTCAGTATTCCCATAAGGATCATAGATAGAGAATGATGTGCCAATTAGACTTACTCACATTAATAGTACGCTAAAAAATGGTTTTGAGAGATTTATTAATTGTCTTGACTTGTCCATTTTCCTACAAGTAATATGTATACTAATTCTTGTGCCTAAAACCCAATTTCGATGTGAGCTCCGACATCATTTTGTTCTATAAGTGACAACATTGAACCGAGTAATGACCTGATTGAATATAAAAAGAAAAAAATTCTCACCATCACTGAAAAAAGTAGGAATGGATTCTGCCCACATGGTGAGGTAGTCAATGACCGCTATGATTTAATGATGACCCCTAGCGGAAGGCCACTGGAATGTTATAAAATCAATTCCCCTCTTAGAAAAAGTGTTGATAGTGATAATTAGGAACAACGAAGCAGGAATCATGTGCATCTTACGAGTAAAAACTTGACATTTATGACATTTTTTTACCACCTCGATACGATCTTTGAAGATCGTTGGCCAAAAATATCTAGCGCACAAGATTTTTTGGGTTGTCTCCAACCCAATGAGATGACCTTCACATGCTCCACTGTGAGAGTCACTGAAAGTGAAATTTTCTTCTTCGTGAGTCACACAATGACGTAAAATCAAGTCCACAACATGATGATACAAGGTATCACAAATGATGAGATAGTTTTTCACCTGGTGGTGAATGCATCTTCGTTCTTCTCTCGAATAATGTGGGGAGAAATTCAAATTATGCAGATATATAAGAATGTCTCCATTCCAAGGGTCAGCTGAAGATATTAGGAAGATGGATTCATATGAAAATGAGTCCTCAAAAAATTCCTCCATATCTTCCATAGGAAACTCGAACATTAATTCAACAAAAACAAGTGTCTTTTTGGACTTTGTCGATGTGGAGTATAAGTCAAATTATTGAAAAATAAAAATCCATTTATTGAATTTCTCTTCAATGATATGACGAGTTAAGAGATACTGAAAATGATTAGCATCCACAATAATAGTCGTTTTACAGAGGAGAATATAATGTTGGAGCCTCTGGACAGCATGGACAAATGCCAGAGCTAGCTACTCAACATGCGAGTATGGAAAATCAATGCCAACCAAACCATGACTTACATAATAAATGACGTTCTAGACAGGTGCATCATCTTCTTGTACTAAAACCATACGTACGATTGACTTTGATGCCGCCAAGTACAACAAGAAGTCACGAGTAAAATCAGGCGGACTAAGGAGGGGGGCAGACATTAAATCCTTTTCAACTCATTGAGATATCTTTGTGCATAAGTATCCCATTCGAATGGAACCCATTTCTTTAGCAAAGAAATGAAAACCTTAATGATCTTAGTGTAGGTAGAGATAAAACGATGAAGTAAATTTTCTTTTCCTTTGAGACTCTAGAGTGGAAAGGATTCCTAGATCATGTTTGAATGATGTAGCTTCTAAAGTACAACATAAAGTGGTATTGCCTTATGCTTAAGGCACCTCCAAAAATATTTCTAGAATACTTAAAAAGATGCACATTATAAGTACTTTTCAACCCCCTCACATTATGATAAGTCTCCATAAATCTATGAAGGGCCCAATGGAGCCTTCACATCATAAAGGTGTCTATTGTATTCCTTTTTCCAGTGATATCAACTATGTCAGTGAAAAAAAAAATATTTTTATGTTAGGATTAAGGAACATAAGGTTTCTACCTCCCATAATCACGTCAAGTACTTTGCTCTTGCTAATCATTCATATAAGACCAAGGATTAAATTGATATTGAAAAAAAATAATAATCATTTTTTCTAAAAAAAGAAAATCAACAAAGTGATGGAATTTGTGAAAGAGGATCATTGTATCAATACGGATAATGATCTCAATTTGAGCATTTATATTTTCTCCCCATTATTAAGATACAACAAGGGTCCTCTTATAGGTTTCTTCTTTTATTTTTTTTGTCTTTTTACTTTAATCAAGTTTTTTCTTTGCTTATTTGTTTGTTCCTTTATGTCCTTATTTATATTTTCTCCCCATTATTAAGATGCAACAAGGGTTCTCCTATTTTCTTCATAAGGTTTTTTTTTATGATTTTTCGGTCTTTTTTTCTTTAATCAAGTTTTTTCTTTGCTTATTTGTTTGCTCATTTTTTTTACGTCCTTATTGGTTAGTAGTTGTCTAT
This sequence comes from Picea glauca, assembly GCA_000966675.3. NCBI lineage: Eukaryota > Viridiplantae > Streptophyta > Pinopsida > Pinales > Pinaceae > Picea > Picea glauca. The sequence continues at coordinate 86,224 of JZKD02S1674562.1, forward strand.
TTTCCTTTATCATCAATTTCTTTTCCTTGTTTAAAAATATTATTTCTCCTTTTATTTATGTATTTTTTGTTTTTAATATTTATATCATTTTACTATTTATATCATTTCATATTTTTTTATTAATTATGATCTTTAAATTTACATTTTGTTTTGCATAGAGTAATATTCTTTTTTTATCTATGTTGTTTTATTTATATATAATTATTCATAAAAAATTATATTATATTATTATATTTATATAGATATTTTCCCAAAAAAAGTACTTATATA
>JZKD02S1674562.1:100368-122500 GCA_000966675.3 Picea glauca
TCTAGATGACATATGAGGGTCCTCCAACTTCGTAAGGCCATAACTCTCAAACCGTGAGGAGTTATGTGACGTTCTACATACCACCAGAAATGGAATGACATGTACTATTCATATAAAATAGTATTATTGAAAATATATCATAACGCATACCATTACCCATCAAACAAACTTGGGTCCATTACCCAAACCTGAGGTCTCCAACTTCTCATGGCCATAATTCTCTAACCGTGAGGAATTATGTGACGTTCCACATACCACCAGAAATGACATGAAAAGAACTATCCATATAGGATATTTTCCCTGAAAAATTCACTTTCCTTCATGATGCAGGAGCATCTCTCACTCATCAAGCAAGCCAGCGCGTGGAGCAGGAAAAAACAGCTGGACAAGCCAGCAAACTTCTTTTTTGAAATTCACCTTGATGTGGTTGTGCCAAACATTAATGCGTTGATGTGATGAAGTGAACTTGTACATTGTAATGAACCTTGAGCCTTTAAGCTCACGTCATTAGTAGCTGAAGCATTTAATATAATTGATGTAAAGATAGATAGGAATTAATTGTAGATTTGATAGTTGTAGAATTCGAGAGGGCAAACGAAATATAGGCACCCTCCTTTGTATTATTGTAGCATTAGCATTCATATGAGAAACAGAAACAAGAGGAGAGCAAGAAGAGAACTTGTGGAGAACACCCATGTACAGATTGAATTAATAGAAGAAAGACTTTGATTCAATTCCATGGATGTGATTATTCTCTGTGTGTTGTTGATATTATGCTGTTGCATATGTGCTTCTTGTTATGCCCTTGTTCTATATGCTGAGTATGTGATTTCATGGTTAGATTGAAATCTGTGAGGGTAAAACAATTAGTTTCAATTGTTTCTCTATTCTGAACCGAGAGATTCCTTCATAGAGTGCAGTGGAAATTTGTCCGCAAGGAGTGCGTGACCGCAGGGTTCAGAAAGGGACAACTTTTGTTCTAAGTCCGTAAGAGTGCAAGGATTTGACACCGGAGCCGTGCAAGGCGTGCGCAGGCTGGAAGTCTGATTTCATGGTAAATGTGAAGTCTGAGAGGATGAAACAATGAGTTTCAATTGTTTCTCTATTTGAGCCAGGAGATTCCTGCATAGAGTGCAGTTGAATTCATCCGCATAAAGTGCATTGATAGGGCTCAGCAGTTAAACTCTCATTCTCGTTCACTCAGAAGTTGAATTGGGTCGATAGAGCCATGCAGGAGAAGTGCAGGCGAGTGCGCAAGGCCGAGAAGACTTCAACACTTAGCGTGTTTGAAGTATTGCCGCAAGGAGTGTGTGCAGGGAGTTTCTGGAAGAAGTGAACAGGCTAGCACACGGGTCTCGTGGAGAGACATTTCCTATTCAGGATTTCTGTAAGGAGAGTAGGACGTCACTTGGAATTAAGAAAGTCACGACTCAACTCGGGAATTAGGCATATCGGCATTTCGCGTGGAAGAGGTTGGAAGTTGGCCGTGGAGATCGCGAGATCGCGAGGTGCAAGTTCCAAAGAATTTCGTAGGTCGTGGGGTCCACAAGAAGGTTGACGTAGTAGGTAATCTCGGAACACCGGATCTTGGGAGTTGAAAAGCCAGGAGAGTGGGTCTCGCGAGTGGCGAGGAAGCGAGAAGGCGAGATAGCAAGTTTGTCAGCATCTCGACGTTTCGGATCTTGGAGGTTGGGACCCCGAAGGTATAGTGACGCAAGTCATGAAGTCGCGATAAAACGAAGTCCTGATCAGCCAGGGAAAGGTCAACGTTTACCAAAGACATCGGGTCTCGGGGATCCGAGGGTCTAGTATTCAACTGTTGAACTCGCGAAGTTGTAAGAGCCGATTCTCCGATAACCAAGGAAGGGAGGATCACGCGAGTGGAAGATTCACTATGGGTATGAAGGATTCTCGAAAGGGGATCAGAAGAACCTTTGAGTTCTTCGGCCGAGGGGAAAGAAGGTCCTGGTGAAAGCGACCGTTCTTCAGGGAGCCTAGAGCGGTTGTGTCACTTCATCTTATTATTCCATAATTAAGCATGGATTCTCTTACTCCACAAAGTGTCTTCCCGTGAGGGCTTTGACCATAAGGGGACCACTTTGGAGTTCATCCATATTTACTTCTTATCAACCATGACAAAACAATAATGAGTCATATTTTATTCAAACACTATTGGGTCCATTATCCAAAACTTTGTGCTACAGGTATTTCTTCAAGGGTTGACATCAATGACAACCAACCTTAATCAATAATGTGATGAGTTTTAACATAAAAGAGACTACACCAATCCTTTGTCGATAAAAAAATTCTGTATGTCAATGAAAATATCACTAAATTGTACTTAGTCTTATAATATCTATCCTAACTCATGGAAATGTACAATCAATTGAATGGTTATTAGTAATAGTACATGTCATCCCAGCCAAAGGGAGATGAATCATCCAATCCCATGAGTCCCAACTCTCGCCAATTTTTTGGTGACCCTATTAAGAAAATTTGCATCGACTCCCTAAAGTGGAATTGAAAAAAAATTGATGGCTCTAATCCCACAGAATAGGTCACTCAAATGGAACATTATTTTTCCCTACATGGCATCATCGATAACTAAATTAAACTTCATGTGGGTGTCTTATATTTATATTCTAAATGTTGGTATGTTAACAATGGAATAAGAACTCCCATTAGGGTTATATTAGTTGGACACAATTTTTCTTAGAGGTTTATGAATGTTTTGAACTAAATACTCATTATTTGGGTCACTTGACCAAACTTAAATAATTTGTTATAGTCTAAGAGTTCATATCAAATTTTGAGAAACTTGTTTTCCACACTGAAGGCATGTTATAGACCTTCTTCAAGAAATTGTTTATCAGTAGTATAAAATAATATATACACTCCCAAGTCTTAATGTCTTTCCCTATTACTTCTGTGGAATCCTCTCAAAAAGCTAGGGAAGCTCAAAAGGTGGTGAACTCGTAAATCAAAAAACCATCCTTTATTCCCCATCCCAATCGCATTGATCCCTCTACTTCATCTCCTCCTCTCAAGATCCATAATTTAACCCATGCTGAAATGACATAGAACCAACTTAAAGATCTTTGTTATAATTACGAGGAGAAATATTTTCTTGGGCATAAATGTAAGGAAACATAAATATTTATGGCCACTTTAGAGGAAATTTTGAGGATGGATTTGAATCTATATACCTAACAAACATATTCCTCCTCAAGTGAAGACATTCTTCCCTCTTATCGGATGGATGTGTAACCTCAAATATCATTGAATTCCTTGCGTAGTATTTCAACTCACCAAACCCTTAAATTCATTCACTTCATCAAACATCATAAATTCATTATCTTGATTAACAATGATATCACCCATAACTTTATTCGTTTATGAGTATCTCAAGATACACACCACTATATCCATCCTATGAATAACTTTCAAATGATGATTTCTAAAGGAATGTTTGATGAAATTTGAGGGTCATTCTAAAAATGTGTTGCTTCAAATGGGTGATTATTTCTTTAAAACCAACATGTTTACTATTGAAATGGGTGGTTTTGACATTGTTTTGGATGATGAATAGTTAATGAAATCAGGTCCCATAACTGTTGATTTATAGAAATTGTACATGAGTTTCGAGTAGGACGGGCATTGCTATATATTCCAAGGAATCATAACTATTTCTATAGATATTTAATGTATTGAAAAAATATTAAAAAAATGTATTCATCAATGTTTTCCCAATTGCATGTCATTCAATCCTTGGAGACACCTTCTCAACCCATCCATATTGAAATGGAAATAGTCTTTTATAAATAACAACTAGTCTTTGAAACCACCTAAGTCTTCTCATGCTTTTAAAGGAATAATTCATACTTGTGATAATTATATGATGAAATTATTATTAATGTAAGTAGACTTATTCTAAAAATCTAAGTATGATCAAAGATGAGGACAATGAGTGAAGTTAGGGATGAAAATATTCATGAAGATATTTTTGGAGATATTGTGGAGATTGTTATGCTATATTGGACAACTTATTATGAAAACATGAATGCTACATTATGAGGTCTTAAGAATGTATTGTATGAAAGAGAAATGTATAATCATTTTGTACATTAATGATTATGTGAGATTTGTGTGTATATTTTTGTTCATATGATGATTTCTGTGTGTTATTATTTGTTGCTATGTTGCTCTTATTTCTTACACTTGGCATCAGAGTGAGGATTCCAGACTTCACGCCATTCATATTCCACTTTGTATATGATCGATTGTATTCTTTCTGCGTGGGAAAATATTGTATTTTTGCCGCAGGAGATCTGAATGTTTGCGGCCGAGCTAAGATATTAAGGGAGCTGCCATAGAAGACCACTGTCAAAGTTGTCAAAGTCACCATTTGAAGAAGAAAGGAACTGTGTATATCTGGTGGTGACAGTAGCTCTGAAAATTAACGAGTCAGTGTGTAAATACATGCCAGTGATGTCACAAGAGGCTCAAGACCAGTCCGTTGTCACATTCTGGTTCCTGACTGCTATAGTTTGATTGTTCATGGATTAAATGAAAACAACATTGTGGAGGAAAGATTTGTGATTTCTTAGCGTTGAAATGTGTGCTAACACGATTAAAGTGGACACGCATTTGACAAAAAATGCTGGAAAGAGTGTTCTTTTCTATTTACGATGGAGGGATTACTATGGCTAGCCTCAAAACTCATTCCAGTGAGATATGGAATCAAGAAGTTGTAAATAATGATAATCTTGTATCAATGAAAAATCCTATAAAGGATTATCTCACAGCTAACCAACCAATGTGTACATTCAGAGTTCTGATATTGTTGCATGCGCACAGAAATTTTAAATTTCCAATGAATTGTAAATTTATTACAATATTGGAAATATGTTGGTAAAAAGATATGAAAAATCAGATGGATAGGAGGGAGACAATGTTGAGTGGATCAGATCGATCAAGGACTCCTAGGCTTTCATTTCTCATTGTTGTCACATATGGAAACATAATGTCTTCCAGAAGACAAAGGTGTCATTCATTGTACAAATGAAGACTGTGTTGTTGTTCTCACAAGACAAGGATGTATTTCATTGGTACGTGTTTATTTCTTGATGCGCTCGAAATTATAATTTTGTCTTCAATGTTTAGAGAGGAAGTCAATCGATCCAAGACTTGTACAGTAAATCCATTGACTTGCACGTAGAGTTTCTCAAATTTCATTTGGAATCACTCGATATATACACAATTGCACCATAAATTCTATAGATCAGCGTTGCCGAGAAGTTTACTTCCGCGTTCTTTGCCCTTCACTGAAGAAATTCTGGCTATCTCATCAAATAAATTTTTTTAAAGGATAAATTTAGGGGATGAATGGATGTCTGTCTGCCTGGTTGTCGAGTGGGAAGTACCCTTGAGGATCACTAATGAGAGTGAGACAGAGAGCCATTTATGTTGTTACAATTGGAGGAGAACCGTTGCTAGTCTGCAATCAATGTTTCTCATCGCTCCCATCAAAGATCTCAATTTTTTGCACACGTAGATAGTTTGCCTTGAGCTTTGCAAGGTGTGAGTGAAACATCATGGCCATCCCTTGAGATCTCAATTGTTAAGGGAGTCGAATCACTGTATCTACATGTTATTTCAACAACAAACTATTCACCAAATCTATGACGGTGGAGCTTGATATCAACCAATGTGATTCAACAGTTGATGAATCCATGGGAGTTCCTTAGTAGTCTTTTCACAGAAAATTGTTTGTAGAAGATCCACCTGTCATGCGAGACATAGCAAAACATCATGTGAGAAGGATTCAGATGGTTTTCGATGGGAGATTTAAGTTAACAGAGTGGAATTGTATTTGGTAATGAATGGAGTCAAAGCTAAAGGATACAATGCATGTCTTTTAAAGTCAAAGTCACATTAATTCAAGTATTTTAAAAATAGGTTATAAGGGTTGAGAGTATAGTCTTGTTGGGAGTGAATTAATGTAAAGTTATTTATTGAGTCAAATTTAAGTTCAAATGTGGGTTTTATGGAAGTCAAGTTATTTTTTTAAGGAGGTGAAGTTTGAGTCAAGTCACAATGTTTGAAATATTAATTTTGGGTGCATGTTCGGTTGTACCCAACATCCTGGTTATTGTATTTATTCTTGAACAAGCAATTGTGATTACAAGTGAGTGTGATTCCACAATTCATAATGTGCAAAGGAGGAAAAATACTTCAAACAACTAATCAAGAAATTGAATTATTACAACAATACCTTGAAGAGGCTTTTCAAGAAATAGATAGATTACAAAAACAAAATCAATCAATAATTGTAAAAGTTGAAGAGTTCAGGACACTAGATAATGAACTATACCATGAATTTGTTTGCTCTGCTACAAATCACATTAACACGTTAGAATAAAAATTGACATCATTAGATAAATTTATGGATGATAATTTTAAAATTGAAGATCAAAAGGACAAATTGATAGAATCACTACAACAACAACTATTGGCAATGGAGAATGTATTGTCCGCACTTGCAAATTAAGTAAAACAAATACAACAAGAAAATGTAAAGATTGATCTAATGTGTGATATGGGTGATCCACTTCAGAAGAATGATGGAGTTTGTGATACTAGTGACTTGATTCAAAAGATTGATAGTTCGGGTGATTTTTGTTTTTTGGTTGATGATAATAATGTTGATGTACATATATCTCTCTCTTGTTCGGAGACTCCAAATGATGTTCCAAATGATGATGCTCAAAATGATGATGATCATGATGATAGTGATGATGTTGAAATAGGTTTCTTTGAAAAACATACTAAGGGAATAGAATCAAAACTTTTGAATAAAATGGGTTATGATGGTAAAGGTTTAGGAAAGAATTCTCAAGGTATCCAGAAGCCCATACAAGTATATGTAAGACCCATAAATGAAGGCCTTGGTTATGAAGGAAACACAAGAAATGGAGACATCAAATTTGTGAAAGTTGAATCATCGACAACAAATGAATCATTTACAAGTAGAAGCAGAAGCAATGAACTCGGTGCAACAACCACAACATCCAACCAAGTAAAAAAGCATGAGTAGAAGAAAGAATGTTGCAGTCAGTGTGGAATAACAAGACATGCCAAAGAAAAATGTTGGAATTTATATCCATGTAGTATTTGTGGTCTTAAAAATCATGATAATCAAAAGTGTTCGAACAAAGAAATTTGAAAGCCTCATATACAAGTACAGTGTGGATGGATAGATGTCCCTGAATGGAAAAATGTTATGTTCATGTTGAAAGGATTTTACAGGTTGAAGTGTTCAAATGAATGAAAATATCTCCCATATAAATTTCATGAGTTAGTTGGTCCCCCAAAGGTCAGTTGTCATTAAAGTCAGTTGTACATGTTTAAGAAAGAGTTGTCAATTTATTGAGTCATTGATTTGAGTCATTGGTTCATGGTATCCCAAAAACCACTTTGTAATGTTAGATGTAAGTTTTTGGTCAGCTGAAACCACTTGATGTAATGAATGGTTCATGAAAATTTGAAACCAGTTTGAGTTTGTAATGGTTACAGGTAAGCCAAGAAAACCTAGGATATGATGTATTGGTTGAGGGTAAGTCATAGAAAACCCATGGGAAGGTGAAGGGTAAGCTAGAAACCCTTGAAATGAAGATGATCCAGTTTAGATAATTGACTTAGATATAGCTCAGGAAGACAACATCAAATGAAGAAACAAATGCGGATGAAGAAGAATGAAGAGGATGTAGAGAGGATGTATAAGACTAAAGGTGATGCAGAATACAAAAGACACAAATGAAGACAACTCAAATATCTGGTTTGAATCACAAGTATTCATTAAGGGGGAGTATGAAGAAACAATTCATACTCGTGATAATTATATGATGAAATTATTATTAATGTAAGTAGACTTATTCTAGAAGTCCACGTATGATCAAAGATGAGGAAAATGAGTGAAGTTAGGGATGGAGATATTCATGGAGATATTCTTGGTGATATTGTGGAGATTATTATGTTATATTGGAAAACTTATTATGAGAACCTGAATGCTATATTATGAGGTATTACGAATGTATTGTATGTAAGAGAAATGCATCATTATTTTGTACATTAATGATTATGTGAGATTTGTGTGTATATTTTTGTTCATATGATGATTTATGTGCGTTATTATTTGTTTCTATGCTTCTCTTAATTCCTACATTCATGTGTGCATGATCATTCTATATTCTCATACCAAGTATCTTCCTAACCAATATATTCCCTTATAGATGCTCATTTTCCTAAAAAAATGAAATTGAAAATATATTTTAATAGTTGCTAGCTATTGGTGTCATCCACCATAGTACAAGTCCTTATTTGTTAGTGATTGTCCTTGTAATAAAGAAATAAGGCACTTGGCACATGTTTCTTGACCCTTGAGCTCTTAACAAAATAACTATCAAAGATAACTTCCCCATTCCCATCATTGAATATAGGCTTGGATGAGATCAAAGGTGCTTAATTCTTCAAAAGCTTGATATATATTATCGCTATCAATAAAATAAAATGGAGGATTATATTCCCAAAACTAGTTTTCACACTTATGAAGGCCATTAATTGTTCTTTGTGATGCCTATTGGCCTTTGCAATTAGCCTTCCACCTTCTAGAGTCTCATGAACAACATATTTAGACCCTTTCTCCATTATTTTGTCCTCGTATTGTTTGATGAAATCCTAATATATAGTAAAACTTGGCATGACCATGTGAACCATGTGGATTAGGTCTTACAACTATTTTATAATCATCAAGTCTTTCTGAAGAGATCCAAATGTGCCTTTGGTGTTTCTAAAGTAAAATATTTGGGCCATATTAATAGTAATTATGGTTTTTGAGTGGACCTAAATAAAATTGAAGAAATGAAGGATTGAACATGTCCCAAAACTCTTAAAATCTTATGAGGTTTTCTTGGTCTCATCGATTAATAAATTTTTTTGTCAAGAACCATGGAAATATTACATCTCCCCTTACCACCTTGCTTAAAAAAATCCCTTCAGTTGGAATGAAGCCACATATCAAGCCTTATAGGGTTTGAGGAACATTATGTGTACAAATATAGTATTCACTCTATCGTACTTCACTAAGAATTATTTCTTGAAATGTGGTGCCACGGACAAGGAATCACAGTAGTTCTCATGCAAGAGAGAAGACCAATTTCCTTTACCAACTAACGACTTTATGAGTGGCACTTTATAAAATCTACCTTTGAGAAATAAATAATGTATATGTTGCACGTTGTGGATATGTGATGTCCCTACCTACTTAGGAAACATTTCCATATTAAAATTGATCATTATTTCTTAAAATAATTCATGGAGAAAATAATTTCATCCCGTGAGCAACAAAAATTGGTCACCAAAATTTTGTGACATGATTATAAGATAATTTATAAGAAGAGAAAGGAGAATGTGATAGAATTTGCTCTCTCTCAAAGTTATGAAGAGGAAAGATCCCTCTTTTAACTCTCCTTCATCATAGAATATTTTTTGAATGAGGCATACAAAGAATGCTTCACCAATCCTAAGATTTCGCACCTGATCCAACAACTTCAGATGGAATGCCATGCATCTTAGGGATACAAATGGAAACATGAAGAGATTTAATATAAACAAAATCTATATCTTAACAAAGAGGAAACCTTTAAATTAAAAGTGCTATTTAAACATGATGCATCTCCAATAGTAGGTCATTCAAGTTTTCATAAAGTATATGAATGGATCAAATCTTCATTTTTTGGGAAGGCATGAAGAATGGCATCCACACTTTCATGGAAGAAGGTGAAATTTTCCAATAACATGAGAGATAAATAATAATAAATCTAATTGAAATACAATGTTTACATATTCCACTATATTTATGGAATGACATTTCTATGGACTTCATTATGGAGTTACCCAAATCTAGAAATAAATCAATCATCATGGTTGTGGTAATTGTCTGGCTTTCTGAATATGCTCATTTTTGTGCTTTACAACACCACTTTGAAGCTTCCATAGCCACTAAAAATTCATGGATAATGTCTTTAAAATACTTGTTATTCCAAACTATATTGAAATGAACCATGATCCAATTTTCAATAGAAATTTCTAGCAAGAACTATTTAGTCTACAGTGCACTCAATTTCAACTTAGTGTTTCCTACCAGCATGAGATTGTTGATAAGATTAAAGTTGTGAATGAGTGTTTGGAATCATATTTGAAGTGATTTATTTTAAAATTATAGTCCCAATTGGTTAAATGGTTACCCCTATAATAATGGTGGTATAATACAAATTATCATGGTGCCACTCAAATGGATAGCTTTAAGGATTTCTATGGACAAAATACCCCATCAATATTGTCCTAATAACTAGGATTCTTTAAGGTATAGAAGGTTTACAAACCCCCCACATATTGGGCAAATATTCTTTGAGATATTAAAGATAACCCAATCATGGATTAGAATATAATGAAGAAAATAGGTTGATCAAAATTGCTCTAAATATCATTTTAAAGAAGGGGATTAATTGTTCCTCTTTTTGCAACATTATAAGAAAACCTCCCTCAAAGACAACCTCCACTAGAAGATTGCTCCAAATATTTATGGACCCTATAAGGTCCCCAAATAAATTGTTCTAGTGACATAAAAATTAGATGTAACACCCCCACTATAATCCCCAGTTTAATGAATGCATATTGTATATATGAATGTGGCTATGGCCAAGTGATGTAATATGTGAATTGTATTTTATCTATTTTAATAAAAATAATGTATGTCCTTGAGAAAAGAGAACATCGCCTCCACTAGTGCAATATCCAAGAGTTCCTTATACAATGGAAGGATACACCACCCATGGATTCCACATCGAAACCAACAAATATCGTTCAACAATTCCATCATCTGCATCCCGGAGGACAATGGTATTTTTTAAGGTGGGGGGAATGTTAGGGCACTAACCTTTCTAACCCCCTAAGTAGATATATAGGTTGATATTTATTTCTATGTATGGAGGCCATATCTAATATAGAAGGCCAATGCAGTAGTGTGAAATTAACAAATGTAGTATGGCTTACTAGAAGGTTCCACCTACTAGAATGCTCAAAAGGGATATATATTATTATATAAATAAGTAGAAGCAATGTAATGAGATGTCTTGGTAAGTTTATTGTACTTGGAGCTCTATTTAATTGTATATTTACCCCTTAAAGGGGAAAGTGAACATTTCTTTCATTCACAAAGTTATAATAATTTGTGTTATTCTAGTTCTTTATTTGGCTATTGTGACTGCAATCTATCATTGTTGTAGTAAATCTAGGTAAAATCTATTATTTCCACGCTGCATATTTCAATTTACTAACAAATAATTTGACATTCATTTATATATCAACTTCACATTATGAAATTCGCCTCAATTATCTCTTTTATCTATCAAGGTTTACTACAATTTCTATCTAAGATCCTTCTTGGGAACAATGTGGGAGATTTTTTTATTTCTTTTTTTAGAAATTTGAAGGAAAAAAGAGGATGGAATACTTAAAGTGGATTTATAAAACAAATTGTGTTTAATATGAATAATCAAGCCATATATTTGACTTCACCTCAAAAACATATCCAATTTCAAAAACCAATTAATCCAAAATTGAGTTCAAGATGTGAAGTTATCTTTGATTTAAAATGATCCATTTTTAAGGTTTGTTTTTCTAGTGAAGGCTATGTGGTTTAGAAATTGGATAAATCTTGATAGATTGCACATACTTTAGTAAAAACAATGAGCAAATATTTTAGTAAATACAATGACAGTATTTCCAAAGTGGCCATGGAATTTCAGAATTTGTTCATCATATCCAATCCAAGAAATATCACATATGTTATGAGAATTTTACATTAGTTGCCTCAAACCCTAACAGTATAAAGGAGATCCCTTGAAAAGTAAGTGATTTTATTTAAAAACCTAGTTCTTTTTTTGGAGTTTTACAAGAAATATGTATTTTATAGGAAAATATGATTTTCCTCATATTCAATAATACATAAAAGAGACGAAGTCCTCATTGACAATGTTTTTGAAAATTTGGATCCCTATTAATTTAAGAGGCAATGCGGCCTTCTCATAGAATTTTCTTAACCTTGACAAGATGAAGGAATTTTTAGATGAATAATATGAACACATATTTTTAGATATGTGGTCTGATGTTGGGAAGAAGGATAAATAGAGAACTTAGGTCTTTTTTCACACTAAAACATCCTATTGCATTCTCATGGATGTATTCAACAAGAAAATGTTATTATTTCTAGAAACCCTAGTAGCAAGAATAACTTCATCAATGTTAATTTGGATAAAAGATTTCAAGTAACCACAAAATATATTAAAATGACATAGGTTGAGAGTGAAAATTTTCAAATTCTTAAATGTTTGAAAATTATCATGGATAAATATGTGTTGCACTTATATTTTCTTGTTATAGATATGGATGATGTGGATACTCTTTTTGGATATCCTTGGATGGATTCAATTGGTATAGTTAATATTAATGTGAAAAACAAGTTTTTAAATATTTGGTAGAAGAAAAAAATTACATTGCAAGATATTTCTCCTACTAAACAAGAAGTTCCCCATGGGCACTTGAAGAAGTCTTTGTAGAAAAAATAATTGAAGTACCTAATGACACATCAAATGAAGAGTCTAGTATTTAATAAAAAAAAGAGACTACATAAGAACTTGAATAAAATACTTAAGAATGTCGTAAAAAGGAAGAATATGATAAGGAACAACATGTTGAAGAATCAAAGAAAGAAGAATTGATAGTTAAGGTTTTGCTTATTTCCACCCACACTGCCTAGAGAAACAACAATTATGAAGGCAGGGACATGAGCATCAACGAACTTAATATGGATTGACATGGAACAAGAAAGGAAACTAGTATGGATTCACATGGACTAAAATAAATTCATAGAGATAGTAGGTAACAAATTGTAGAAATGTATCCCACAGAGAAACCAAAATCATGATTGAGGAGGAAAGGCCACAGTTGGACCCCATGTTCACATTTAAATAGGATGGATGGATGCGTATGCATGTTACCACTTGAATGCATTTTTTGTAGGTCATATTATATGGATTTTTCCCATGTTTTATGGATGAAACATATAAATGGGCATGGAATGCAATGTACCTAGGGAGGATAATATGGAGTAACTAGAAAGGTACTCAAGGAGATAATGAATGTAATGTGGCCATAATCATGGAGTAGACCCACTTTATAGTTGATGGGTAAGAAATATGTTCACTATGTAATTAAAAGGAACAAATGTAATAATAAGGGGTAGTTGGCATAGACCCATAGCTATACTCATGAAGAAGTATAAATACAGATTAGTATAATTGTATTGGACATGTGTCAGATGTATTTGTTTGTAGAAAAACTGGTTTGTGGAGTGATTCCTTCCATAAGTATTATTTTATGGTGTTACCCTACCTTAAGGGTTCTTATCTATATACTTGTATTTATACTATGAATTTTTTGGATATTTTTAATTTTTGGAGGTATATTTATAAACTTAAGGGATATATTTTATCTTTGATTTGTTTTGGCTAAATAGGTAATATAACCCAACTATGATCCCATATTCAAAGAGGATTAGGGACCCTTGAGTATTAAAAGGGAACACCTATACAAAAACTATGGAACAAATGGCAAGGATATAATGTCTAAATTATATAAAAGGGGACTTAGGGAGATGCCCTAGCGAATGAAAGGTTGGAAAGTGGTTAAGATGAAAAAAAAACAAATGTTATTCATTACTATGTTAATAGTTGGGTGTACCTGAAGGTCAGGAAGGTGATTTCCTTGGTCATTTAGGTATCCAAGAGTGGGAAATGGAACTTTGATCATTATTTATTTTTGGACTCAAAACTAAAAGGATTATTAAGGTCATTCTCCTTCTAAATGCCACAGAGGAACAAACATAAAAGAATGTAGAGGTGAATAAAGAGGGGTTTAATGGAGGAGAAACAAAATTAGGTTGGACTATACGTCCATCGAAGGGGAATATTACATAAAACATCCATAATATAGGTTGTCATCATTTTTCACAGTTTGTAGGAGATTAAGAAAATGTCTAGACAAAGACTGATGTACTAGTTTGTGGAATCAATTACTAATTGTATTTCCTTTGAGCTCTCATTACTAGAAAACAATTAATTATAAAAAAAAAAAATAATAACTAGCACAATGTAGCCCCGGATGGGGTGACACGCGGTAAGGGTGAGGCATGTGGAGGCGAGTAGGGAGAGGCCATTTATAATGGCTCTCACCACACACTTAGTTATTTATGAAGGTCCCTACCTCCGTTAGCCTTCATTTATCAATGGGGTTCCTCTCACAAGTGAGTACAGGCCAGACAGCCAGAGCATTAAACTCTCGACTTTAATGGTAGAAACCATAATTTATGCCTTCACCCACCTTACCGGAAGTCTTAGTGTGCATTTGAAGCTTGTTGAGTAGAGGGGTAGTAGCAGTGTTCTCGGCGCTTTGGCATTGATCCTTGCTCTTTCTATTCCACAGGCGAGGGGGAGGCCTCGTAGGGGAGCCAGCTGGTATGCGTCTGACTCCAGGAGGAAGCGACATAGGAGATTTGAATGGGCTGTGATCATGGCCAAGAAAAGGCGACGTTAGGTGACCACTGTTGTGAGCTCTCCCCCCAGAACCTTTTTCAAAGATGTCCAGAACATGGAGCTCCCACCGGACTTTTCAGAGAGAAGGATGTTTACTTTTCTAGATAATTGGAACCCCCCAACTTGTATTGAAGAAGTAGAGGCACCGCCCTGCTCGAGAGACACTTTAGGTCCCTGCGAAGCTCCTGACGAAGATCCCACCACTTGTTTGGTAGAGGAGGAGCCACTGGAAGACACCACAGACTCGCAGGAAATGGATGCCAAACCAAAGACGCCACCCTCACCACCACTCCTACACTTGAAGCATCTGCAGTTGATTTTTGAGGTTCGAAGCCTGGTGGATGATCAAATTTTCAGAGCAGCCTGCGTTAGCCAATTCTTGGACATGCTCTATGCGGCCTATTCCAGTGCCACTCCTCAGCGACAATGTCCAACCTGTGCTCAGCGTTATGTCATCCCATCTAGTGGTGGAAAAGCGATGGACGCTTACAAGGACTTCGAGGAATAGGTTCTTCTGTCTCGCATGATTTCCAACTCCTTTTCTGTCGCAGTTTACCAGTGCTGTAGCTCTTTAGTTGTTAGCATGGTTAGCATTAGAACAGACCTCACTAAACTGATGTTGATTATGGATGTATTCCCTGGTTTCCTTCGGGCAGGGTGGCGCAATGAACTCTTTGATTTTTCATGCTACTGTGGGCAGGCCAGTTGTCTTGGTTTCCTGCATAGGCAGGACAGCTAGCACCTGCGTGTCATGTGTATTCCTTTTTTGAAGTTATAATATAATAGGTCTCACCTTTTACTTAAAAAAAAAAAACTAGCACAATGTAGAAAATTCAAAGAGTTATTTTTCTCAAGTTAAGTTTTTCCATGGAACCCCCCCTTTTTTTTTGTGATTACATTTATAAATCGAGTTTATAGACTTGTTCAAAGGACCACAATTAATTCTTATGAATAATAGGCTATTATTTATTTATGTTTACAATTAACAATATTATATATTAAATATCCATGTTGGTGAATTGTTTATCCATGGTCCTTTGATTACATATCATATTGGTATCAAAGTGTAGTTACTAAAACTTAGAATGAAGTTAGTAATAAATGTTGAACATGCTCCAAATGTTCTAAGAAGATGGAGAACGAGTTCCACTAAACCTTGAAATTGATACTAAATGAAGGAGTATATAATATAGAGAATATGATAGGAGAAGAAACATAGACCAATTAGACCAAACATATGATAACCAATTTGGAGAACAATTTGGCTCAAATGGTCATGGATAAGTATCAAATTGCATGGGGAGTGAATCAAATGAAAAATGTTGTAGTTGACTTGGTTTCCACATTGGTAAAAGGGAAGAAGAAAAATAGGAGGCTTCATGAGTCAATCTCAAGTTCAAAGAATAAGGTGGATGCTCAAAAAACTTGAAGTGGAGAAAACGAAGAAGAAGAGAGGGGAATGTATCAAGAGTCAAGAACGATTTATAGTAGACAAAAATGTTGTTATCAATCCATATGCAAGTGACATAGATGCCCTGAATTTTATTAAGTAGTTGCAATAGTTAGAAGTTTATTGTTACTATGAATTAGCTTAGTGAAACATAAAGAATATCATTTTCTCATTTGAAGTTAGAAGGCCATGCTTTGACATGGTGGGAAAGTGAGGACTTTTCTAGAAGAATACAAAATGAACCAATAGTGATAAAACAAGAGGTTTTTAGGATCATTATTAAGTTACATTTATATCCTATTGGTTATGTGGAGGAATATAAGGTAATATGAATTTAACTCAAATACATACTGGGATAGAAATTGAAAAAATTTATTATAGATTTCAAAACGAGAGCAATCCAACTAGGGATATCTATTAAGAGTCCTAAATTTTGCATTAAATGTTGGGGAGATTTGAATAGTCACCTTAGTAGACAATTGAATCTTTCCAAATATAGTACCAATAATGTGACCTGGGTATAGGCATAACATCTTTGAGGAGATACGAAGAAAAAATAATTCAATGGTCCAAAATATATAGAGTTGTAAGAACACCCAAATATTGGAAGTAAGAAGTGGAAAGGTAAAGGAAATAATATAGTTATAGTTGCAATAAAAAATTAGGACTCTAATAAGATTAATTTTTATCATTGTAATGTAGATTTTCACATAGATGATTTTTTGGAAACTACCTCTTGATTTGAGACCTAAATGGTCCAAGCAAAAAAAACAAAACTGTGTTGGTTTTAGATAGAGATCAAGGGTGAAAAGAAACTCAAACATTTAATGTAAGATAACATGTTATTTATCTAAAATATAGGTAACCTTAAGTGCTATCAATAAAAAAAATAAGAAAGGGAAAAACTGAACTCTTCAATAATAAGATTTAGCTTAAGCAAACTAAGGTAAATTGTGTATGTGTCCCTTGATAATAGTCAAATCTGATTTCTTTACAATTAGTTGAGAAAAATGGATTGGAGGTGCATGATTGTCCTCACCTATACCCATTGGGATGGGTGAGTCGAGATGTGGAATGGAGAGTCACATAGTTGTGAAAATTCATATTTTTTGTTAGTAGAAAGTTCGCAGATGAGGTAGAAGAAAATATTTTTCTATTGTATTTATATGGATTAATTTCAGAGAGTTTGTATCTCTATGTTTGGAATGATATATTGAAAAGAATAAATAACCAATATATGATTATGAAATATGGGAAGCCTTGTGTTTTCCATGTACATAAGAGATAATCAAATCTCTCATTTATAAGTGCACTCCAAGAGAGGATTTTTATCTTTACAAATAATATTTTTTTATTGTTTGTTTTTAAGAAAATAGAAGTAGAAAGGTGAAGCCAAAATGGAGGTCATTGGATCCCTATATGGATGTGATAGAAAGCATAATTGATAGATGAAAAAATTTGTAAATCCTTGTTAGGGTCCAACCCTAACACCCTTAAATAGATATATAGGTCGGTATGTATTGAGGCCATATATATTAAATAAGGCCCATGTAGTAGATATAATGTGACAACAATAATTGAAAGATGGATTATTAGAAGCTTTCACCTACTAGAAAGTTACTTCATTGGGTATATCCTAGGAGGTTAGGTAGAAACTATGGAATAAAGTAGAATCAAGTCAATAGGATGTCTTATGAAGAATATTTTAATTGTATCTCTTCTCATATTGAGGTTTCCCCCTTAAATAGGAAAGGGAACTTTCCTTTCATCAATAATGGTATTTCTATTTTCGGTATTCTAGTTCTTTAAAAATTTCCTATTGATGTTATAATCTATCATTTCTAGTCTAAATATTATTATATATGTTATTTATGCTCTATATCCTCTATTTTGATAATAAATAACACCACAAGTGGTATCATAACACTTTCTTGAGATGATATTTTTAGAATTTGTTTTATCCTAGACATGGATTCTAGCATCTATAAATAACATAGTCATTTATCATTTAATGGGTACATATATGGTAGGGGAAGAGTACATGCAAGAAACAAAAGAAGTTTCACTTTATTGAACACTCACTAGGGAAAATTTGAGGTAAAAAATGAGCCTCAAAATGAAAATGTACTATCAAAATCAACTCTAAAATAACCAATAGGATTTAATATGACAATGTCAAACATAAGAGTAAATATTTTTGGAGGGAAAGAAAGAAAACTATTTTTTTTAATCATATTTTCTTGGGAAAAAAAATGTTTCTTTCCAGAAAACACAATTTTTCATGTGTTTCGAATTCATATCACTATGGGTCTATAAAAAGTATGTTGATTGCGTATTCATTAGATGATAAATTTAACTATGCATCCAACTAGTGATAATACACTTGAAATTTTAGTAAACTGGTAAGGA
The DNA here is from genome assembly GCA_000966675.3 of Picea glauca. Lineage (NCBI taxonomy): Eukaryota > Viridiplantae > Streptophyta > Pinopsida > Pinales > Pinaceae > Picea > Picea glauca. Next base: position 118,939 of record JZKD02S1674562.1, read on the forward strand.
TATAAGTCAAAAATATGATTAGAAAAGTAGTTTCTTTCTTTCACTTTGAAAATTCATAAATATTGTTTTATGATTTTAAATATTGTTGTATTATTTTCCTTAGTTGGCCCATTTTAGAACTCAAATTTCCCTTAATTCTTGTAACCCCGCTTGGTTCCCCTTCAAGTAGTACTGCAGTAGACAACATCTATATATGGAATTTTACTTCCACATACCTTAAGTATACCAAAAGTCCCATAGGTTATCCGAAACCATTTTTAGATAAGCCAGTTTAATATCTTTTTACTATAGTACATCGAGAATAGTAGTTAGGGATATTAGTCTCTAGTGCCTAGGTAATTAGATAATATGAACTCCAATGATACAATTTAGCCTCCTTAGCTAGTTCCCTGAGAGTTTGGTACAAGTTCTACAGTTGGACCTTTCATGTATATAAGAGAGATATAGATCTTGAAACTCCCTTTCCTTCATGGCCATAAAAACCTTGTCCTCAATTTCTAATCCATGGAATTCCTACATAAATTGTAGTATTGAGAAATTGGGAAATCTATTAGTGTAGTAAAATTAAATTGAGAATTCAAGTCCTCCATATATAGAAAAAAAAAATTACTTATCTCAAGAAAAACCTTATGTGAATCTAATATTTCATGCTACTGCTCTATAGTAACTATTTTTGGGTTCAACCATCTACCGCACTACTATGAATCTATCTCAACATAACTAGGATGGGGTGTTGATTGCAGTGGTACCACTCTCTAGTAATATTTTTATTATGGACACACATCTTTATGGATACCACATGATTCTTCAATATATCCACCAAAGTCTCCTCTTTGGAAACTTTATGTGGTGAGTTGAAACACTAGATAGAATAAAACCTCTTGTATTCTTAGAAAAATGTTGATGTGATATTTGACATGCTAGCCAACCTAGAGTCACTATGAAACCAAATGTACAAACTCATGGTGATGAAAAATTAGATCCCCACTTCACAATAATTAGTTTATCTATGGTTGAACTATATATCCCATAAGGAAGGGATTGAATCATCCAATCCCATTGGGTATCACTCCACCCCACTAGTTCTTTATCCTAGGACTCACATGTGGAATATACTTATTAAACTTGATCTCAACAAATTTTATGGATTTGACCCCACTTGGTGGGTCACACTCATGGAACATTTATTTTCCCTACATGGAATCATAGAAGACTTGATGAAACTTCAAACTGGTGTCTTATATTTGGATATTGAATGTTTTCAATGGTGGTAATGGGATAATAAATTCCATAAGGGTTATAATACTTGGATATAATTTCTCTCAAACCTCTATGAACACTTTGAAATAGAAACTCATTATTTGGGTTGAATGTTGAAGATTAAAAAATCTTGTATAGTCTAATATTTCATATTCTGTTTAATCACCTGACCATCCACACCATAGGCATGGTTTGAAAGAATAGATACATAAACATTTCTTAATGCCTCTTCCTATTACTTTTTTTGAATCCTCTCAAAATCCCGAGAAGCCTAAAAGGTGGTGAATTCTTGAACTAAAAGGAACCCATTTATACCCCATCACCATCCCACTATTTACCAACCTACTAGTACCTATGTGTCCTATACATCTCTCAAGATCCACAAGTTAACCCAATATGAAATTGTGGAGCACCAACTTAAAGGTATTTGGTACATTTTTCATGAGAAATATTTTCACAAGCATAAACATAATAAGGAAAAACACTTTATGGCCATTTTAAAGGAAATTTTTTATGTTGAAGATAAATTTATACCTCTGGAAGCTCTTCACCTATCCATTTAAGACATTCCCATATCTAATTTGTAGTATGTGGAACCAAAAATCCCCCTGCATACCTTTACTAGTATTTATTTTCGCCAAACCATCAAACTGATTGTCTACATCAAACATCAGAAATTTGTTGTCTTAATTAATAGTGGTACCACCCATAAATTCATTCATCACCATGCAGCCCATGAAACCCATAGTTATATCTGTTTTGTGAACAACTTCCAAATCATCATTGCTAATGGAGATTCTATGAAATGTGGTGGCTATTGTGGAAATGTGAGACTTTAAATGGGTGATTGTTCCTTGAAAACACAAATATTTTCTATCGAAGTGGTTGGCTATGGCATTGTCTTGAGTGGTAAATAATTTTTCACATTATTCCCAATCACCATCAATTTCCATGATTTATACATATGTTTCAGGTAGGAGGCACATAAATACACTTTTAAAGAAATTAACATCAAATCTCTTAAAATCATCATCGCCCATTGTATGAAAAATATTCTTAACATGACAATTCAATCCCATGCCATTCAATCCTTTGAGACACCTCCTCAGCTCATTTATCTTGAAATTATTTTAGTCTTGGCCAAACACCAACCAATATTTGGATATACCTAAGGACTATCGCTCGCATGAGGTGACCATGACTATTATATTTTTCTCATACCATGTATCTCCCCAGCCAATGTATGCCTATAACACCATTCATTTACCCAAAAAATGGAATAGAAAATTTTGTCTAGTAGTTGGTCACTACCGATTCCATTTGTCCTCATAATAACCCTTATATTTAAATGGTTTTGATTAACGTGAATAAACAATTCATTTGGAATATTTTCGATAACTTTTGAGCTTTGAACAATCTGATAGTCAAGGATAAATTTCAAATTTTAGTCACTAAAACCATTTTCAATGAACTCAAGTGCGCTCAATTATTCACCAAACTCAATCTCTATTCAAGCTATCACCAAATTCATGTGAAACTCATGGATATCCCTAAAACTAATGTTTTTAGTCATGAATTCCATTATTATTTCTTTTTTATGCTCTTTGGCCTATGAAATGCATCTTCCACCTTCTAGTTCCTTGTGAGAAAAATATCTAAACCCTTTTTGCGTCATTGCCTTTCTTGATGACATCTAGTTTTATAGTAAGACTTTTGCATCCCATGTCACCCATTTTCATGTTCCCAACTAGGATAGATAGAAAAAATATATTTTCTACCCAAATTATTATTTTTCTTTAGGTGATTTTATGAAACACTTTGCTGGAAATGATTTACAAAAAGTTTGAATATCTCACCAAGATAGGAATATTGTCAAATATATCACATGCACCCATTACACATGGAATAGAGAAGATAACCATGGAATATTATTATGCTGTGGAAATCCAAATAACAACAAATGAAAAGATCCTTATTGGTTGTAACAATATCTGCAAACCATCCTAAACACATAGATCTATTGGCTTCCAGGTAGCTAAAATAGTTACTAACAAGAAAAAAAATAAACCTAGTAATGATTATTGATATATCCTCAATAGATGTATTCTCTGGATTTGTTGGTCTTCACTGGTTCAATATCAATCTTCTCTCAAAAACGCCTACCACTACTATATGCATGTTTATTCCTCAATAGGCTTGTAACCCCGATTCATAGAGATCCTCACTTGATGAGGTTTCACAACAAGCGGGGCCTCATAGGACAAGGTTTTCCAACATGTTGGGTATCGTGGGATGCCTTGTG
>JZKD02S1674562.1:164113-182931 GCA_000966675.3 Picea glauca
ACATAAATAAAATAACATTACTAATCTAAATTACAACTAATGGCCTCAGGCCGACATAAATAAAATAACATTACTAATCTAATATGCCCCAATTAAGTGGTAATGAGCCAATATTTAGGGCTTAACATATTTATAGAGGGATTTTCCAAAATTGCTTACCCTATCACATCGTTACAAAAGAAGGGGACCAAGTTCAACTGGTCACAGAAGTGTCAAGGCAGTTTTAATAAGTTAAAGGAATTGTTGACAACCGCACCCATTTTAAAGGTAGCAGATCCGGACAAAGACTTCATTGTCTATGTAGATGTGAGTAAAGAAGGACTAGGTGGTTTCCTAACCCAAGAAAGGCATGTAATTTTCTATGAGTCCCAAAAACTAAAAGAACAGGAGCAAAACTACGTCACTCATGACTTAGAATTGGCAGCGATAATACATGCCTTAAAAATGTGGTGACACTGCATAATGAGTAGAAAGTTTTTGTTACTAACTGACAACAATGGTGTGAAATTTCTGTTTAATCAGCCAGACCTTAATGCAAGGCAAGTAAGGTGGCTAGCCTTCTTGGGTGAATTCGACTTTGAGGTAAGACATATCAAGGGTAAGGAAAATAAAGTAGTTAATTATTTAATAAGAAGAGTTCATGGGTTATTTGAAATAAATGTTAGTAAGGCAGAAAGCGATCTTGAATAGAGGATAAAGACTGCAGGTAATAACGATTAAAAGTACACTCAAATAGTGACAGAATTACATGACACTACAAGGAATTCAGACAAATCAGATCTGAGTATGGATAAAAGTGATCTACAATGATTTAAAAATAGAATATACATACTAGATTCGACAGAATTAAAGTTAACAATTTTGGATGAAGTGCATAAGAAACCATATGCTCATCATCCACGATACCAGAAAACGATAACAACACTTAGAAAATTATTTTATTGGCTTACTATGAAGGGCGAAACAACAAAATACTTAGCTAAGTGTCAATATTGTCAGCAGGTAAAAGCCAAACACCAGCAGCCAACCAGCCTATTGCAGCCATTACCGGTGCCGGAATGGAAATGGGAGACTATATCATTGGACTTTATTACAGGTTTGCCTAAAACTCAGAAACATAAAGATTCTATTATGGTGGTAATTGATAAAATTAGTAAGTCTGCACACTTTATTCCTATAAAATCTACTTTTAAAGCTATTAGCATCATTGAAATATTCATGAAATAAATTTTTAGACTGCATGGTATTCCTAAAATGGTGATTTCAGATAGAGACGTGAAATTTACATCTACTTTTTGGAAAGAATTGTTTGCAGGGATAAATACTAATTTGAATTTCAACACGAGTTACCATCCACAAATGGATGGATAGACTGAATGAAAAAACCAAATCGTAGAATATATGCTCCGCATGTACGTAAGAACAAAACCAAGCAAGTGGGAAGACTACCTGCACTTGGTAGAATTTGCATATAACAATGCATACCAAACTTCAGCTAAATTGAGCCCTTTTGAGGTACTGTATGACAGGAAGTGTACGAATCAAATTAGTTGGGATAACCTGGTTAACAGACTCATGGTTGGACCAGAGATGCTACAAGAAATGGAGATTATGGTAAGAAAGGTACAACAGAACATAAAAGAGGCACAAGATAGATAGAAAAGTTATGCGGACCAAAAAAGAAGACACTCAGAGTTTCAAGTGGGAGACCATGTTTAATTAAAAGTCAAAGCCCCAAAGAGTTCACTAAAGCTAGGAAACTATGCCAAGTTGGCACTCAGGTTTTGTGGGCCCTTCGATATACTAGCTCGAATTGGACCTGTAGCATACCAACTTGCACTTCTAGACAATCTAAAAATTCATAATGTATTTCATGTTTCTTTGTTAAAGAATTATGTTCATGACCCTACTCATATGATCGATTGGAACTTGGTATAGGTGGAACCGGAAGGCAAGTTCCAGGAGAAACCTCTGTGCATTATGGACCGGAGATAAATATCACTTCGGAATAGAGTCATCGCTCAAGTAAAGGTGCACTGGAAGCACTTTAGCCTTGAGGAGGCCACTTGGGAGTTGGAGGGAGATTTGCAGAAATCTCATCTAACCCTATTCCAAGAAAGGAACGAACAGTAAGGACATTGTTTTATTGAAGGGGGAAAGGATGTGACATCCCCAAAAAAATAAATTATCTTGAAGTTGGAAATTTCTTAGGAAATTAATTTCCGTTTTTGTCAAATTTGAAATTGCAAAATTTTTTCCATTTATGGCAATTCTGAATTTCGAATTTGGTTAATTGTAATTAATAATTTTTTACTATTGGGAAGATATCTGATTTGACCCAACTAACTACTTGATTATGACACTTGTATGAAACAAAATATTTTATAATTATTGCTAGAGGACAAATGGAACAACCATGTTGAAATCAACTGACCATGACTCCATGAGTGGGAAACATGTTAAAACTACCTTAGGGATGATTGTTACAAGTGGAAAATCTAGAGTTTGGCCATGGGAAACCCCTGAAAATAAGGGATTTAGGAAGCTATGAAAATTCCCAAGAGAGAAAAAGACCTAGGCACTTTTGCATGTGGATATATAGCATATGTGAGGAGGTAGGACGTTGCCTAGTATGTTGGGGAAAAATTATTGAGTTCTTGATGCTATGAACACTACTTGCTGAGTGTGAGGAAAAGAGAAGACTACTGAAAAATATGAAAGTCATTTTCTAAGGAGGAGTTCCGAGTTAGCCCTCATGGATTCATGGTCAGGCTAGGGGATGAACAAGACAAGTGATTTGGCTGCCCTGTTTTAAGTTGGGAGGAATGTGCTCGTTCCCTTTGTCTTCCAGTGAACTGGTTCAGATATGTGATCCTATTCCTTCTCTGTTTGAATGTTATATGGTTAAATAAATGATGTAATGCATCTATTAATTCTGAATTGAAATAATACTATTGACGAAATATCCAATTGAATGTTATTGAACTTAAGGACCGATAGAATGCCTCTAAACTAGTTTTGAATGGATTGTCTCTGTTGTATCTTATTGTTGGGTGAATACTAATTTGCGTAAATATACTAGTTGAAAGAATATGCCTAGTCAAGCTTCTGGAAGAATAATTTTGTGGGTTAGTCTACTGCTATAATGAAATAAAATTTGTAGGTGAAAACCTCACAACTAAATTGTATTTATAGATTAGAACTATCTAAGTACGTAATGTAAATGGGAACTAAATAATGAAGATACATATATATAAATGTATGCTTACTTTCCTATAGGTAAAGATACACATAAATATAGTAAGTAATTGAGATTACTTTCATGTACATACTAAATAGTTATGATTTAATAGGAGATAACTATGTATGCAAGCACCTGGGATATAATTATGTATGGAAGTAACCAAGCGAATTGCAAGATTCATTACAAAAAACCTACAACACTACATATATATAGGTATATATTTCAACAGGTATTCATGAGAACTTATAGGATGATTAGGTCTAGTTAATTACATGTTAAAGTGCTGGAAATAATATTTGAAATAAACCATTTAACACATATGAAATTCTGGAACTAGGTACGAGAGGCGCGAAGGCCCAAATGAAATCAAAGACATTCTAGAATGCTTAATGATTTTACACATGTTCTGATAAATTCATAACTTTGTAAACAACAACATAAATCACCTCAGTACCTATAATAGCCTAATAAGTAATGAGATAAAGGAAAAGAAATATCATGGTTGGTGACAATGAAATTTAGAAAGATCATTTAGTATAGGCGTAAATCAAATTTATTACAGTAAATCAAATAGCCAAGAATCATCAGTCCATTCAAAATTAAGAAGAGGCCAGTGTGGCGACAAGATTCAATAAAATTAATAAAACAATCATTATATCATTACAAATAGGCAAGAGGAAAAACCATGTAGCTCTTTCTCAAAGAATTTATTACATATCTTGATGATGCAGGAGCATCACCTTCACAGTCATCAACACACATGTGGAGGAGAGAAGGATGACATTTCAGCAAAGCAAGAAATTCAAATCGAACATTAACTCAAAATTTATTTGGGTTGTTGAGATATTTTGTTCAGCAAATTTTTAAATCATAACTTGTTTCTAAAGTCTTTAAGGACTGTAAGATATCGCATACATGGAGTGTTGACTCTGTCTCATAGTAATTAGCAATTATCGTAATAGGACTGAGTAGGTAATAGTTTTAATTTTGAATTGATAGATTCCAGGAACAGGACGAGAGAGCTTAGGGAGCTAGTCCTTAAAAAGTTTCATTTTCATTGTAAGAGTAGATTAGGATGGATAGCATAGGATAGAACAAAGTAGAATAGAATAGCAAGAACACCATGTAATTTTTTTTTTCAGTAATGAATAGAATAGAGAGGAGATTGTCATATATCTTTGTTCATTTACTGTTTAAATAAAAGTGTGTTGTATTCTTTGTGATGTTCATATTTTCCTTTTCATTTCATGTTAAGAGTTGAGAGAATGACTGTATGATTCTATAACGAAACTGGAAAAGTTTCAGTTGTTTTTCTACTGAACCATGTATGCAAGGTGTACATTAACTCGATCTTGGAATGATTCAGAGAGGGAGGTTAAGAGGAGAACAAGGAGACTTGATATTCCAGGTGCAAGGAGTGCACAGAACTTAGAGCCAAATAAGTTCAAAGAAACAACAAAGAAGAATGCGAAGAGGGTGTGAGGTATTTTCTTTTCAAGAAAATCCCTTCGAATCTGAGTTATTCGAAATTCTCAAATGCAAGGTGTGCGTAGGAGTTGGAATATTTAAGGAGAAGAAGCTTAGGAGGGAGTGTGTTTTCATTCATAGAGATCTAGCTAAAGAACGACTAAAGATTTAGTCCTTGACACTTAGAAGATTTCCTAACTATGGGAAGAAAATTCGTAGAAGCTCAGGGGGGAGACCAAAGTAACAGTTAGATCTTAATGAAGAGAGTCGATAGTTGTTGGATATAGAAGAACGACGAGGATTTGAATGGATGGTGGAAATACTTCGAGAGGAAGTGTCGATCTTTCGATAGCCTTCAGATATGTGGAAGCAACATGACCCTTAGCTCCTTGTACCCAAAGGAGGATTTTGGCATTTGACGTTTGTAGGAACAAGGGTGAAGTTCCTTTGGACTCACGTGTTGTGAAATCCCGACGACTATCAGATTTCATGGAAGACACCCATCAAGTAGGGAAGAGATCAAGAGTTGGGATACATGGTGAGTATTCAGTGTTTGGGAGAATCATCGAAAGAAACGAGACCGTCCATCATGGAGAAGACAGGTGGCGACAAGATATCATCAACCGAGGGACTCACGAGGAGAAGAGTGGAGGATTTTCGAGAAGGAAATCCATCAAATCATCCAAACCGTCCCCCAGGAAGAAAAAGACAGAGAATCATAAATGGTGGTACAGGGGCAGTAGAGGCCAGCGACCAACTGCAAAAGGATTTTAGAGTTTTAGCGTTCGGGGAACTGAAGGTGCAGTACCTTTGGTCTCGCAAGTTGTGAAACCCTGAAGTGCGAAACCCCGACACACTCAAGGTTTGAAACTAGGTCATGGGACTAGGTCATATGGTGATCCACTAAGGGAGGCATTAAAAGAACATGGGGTCCTTTCGAAGTTTGAAACTTTGGGAATTGAGAGGTAGGAGAGCATGTTCGCAGGTTTGCCGAACCGCAAACTCTGATAGCCCTTTTGGTGTAGAAGTGTGGTCGCGAGGCATGGTCACGTGAGGTAGGAGCTGAGAACCTTAAGCCCCAATCAATATTCGGGGATTCAAGTTGCAAAGGAATGGGATGATTGACTGCTGAAGTCTCGATCTACGAAAATATTTTTTTGGTTTAGCGCAAGGTCACGGTGAACGGTTGCATGAACCAAGATTTAAGCACAAAATAATCATCATTAAGCTCTTTTCAGCATTCGGTGGTTGAAGAGACAAGGATTTCTCCCTCGAGAAATCCCAAATCACGAAATGTGAAACACGCCTTATGGGTAAGGCCATGGTCATAAGGACGATCACATGAAGGGGGAGCTCGCGCTTGATGATGGAGTCTTCACACACGAGTTCTAAACAAGAGGACCTATGGATCTGATTTATAGGGTTCTAGTGAGGACCTGAAAGAGTTGTTCCAGCTCGGAGTTAGAGGATGATCCAGTGACCTGGAGGTCGCAGACCCCATTGGGGTAGGGGGTTTGCATCAGGTGGTTTCAGAGCCAAAGAAAAATCTTTTAAGTTTGTTTGTAGAACGACAGACAAAAGAAGAAGAGAGGAAGGTTGGTATCCTTCATGGGAATTTCACTTTGTTGGGAGGTGACACAGTGAAGTCATGTGGCCAAGAAGGCGCAGAGAAAACGCAGAGATGGAAGAATAAATGAGGTGACTCAAAATGAGGTTGGATGCCATGGAAACATCATAGAGAAGGGCACCAGATACTGGCAATGTCAGTGAAGATGAGAGTGAAGAAGAGGCCTAAGATGGAAAAAATGTGGCAGAGGATGCTACACAAGACCGCTTGATAAAAGTTGTTTCAAAGATTGGGGATAGAGAAAGGATAGATGTACCTATGTACAAAGGTAATCTAGAAGTTGAAGAATTGCTAGATTGGATACACACCATGGATAAGAACTTTGATTATGAAGATATCGAAGAGGACAAAATGGTGAAGCATGTAGTGACGACATTGAAGGGTCACGCATCATTATGGTGGGATGAACTGCAAGCCGAATGCAGAAGAAATGGTAAGTAGAAAATTAAAAGTTGGAATAGGATGGTAGCTAAGCTGAAAGCTAAATTTATCCCAAAGGATTACTAGATCAATATTTATAGGAGGTTGCAGAACCTGAAATAGAGAGGTTTATCAGTGAAAGAGTACACTGAAGAGTTCTACAGACTGAAGGTGAAAAGACAGCTAGGTATATCAATAGGTTGACATATGAAATCCAAGAAGAGATCAGCATGATGTTTGTCAGTACAATCGAGGATTCTTATCAAGCAACCTTGAAAACTGAGGAAAAATCAGCCAGGAGGCAAAGTCAATGAAGTAGAGGCGGAAATTCAATCCGAGGCAAAGGACCCGGCAGGGAGAAGTTCCAGAAGTCAAAGCCAAAATATAATAAGCAACATAGCCACCAAGAGAAGGGAGAAATCTTTAAAGAAGGACAACATGGTGGACAAAGTTATTTTCCCAGAGGTAGAGGAAGAGGAAGAGCCAGAGGAGGCATAGTTAAATGTTATACCTATGGAAAGGGAGGGCACAAATCTTGGGAATGTCCTGACAGAAAAAGAGAAGGCAAAGAAGCACACATTTCCAAAGTAGAGAAGCATGTGGAAGTAGAGGCCATAGAAAGAGGAAGAAACCTAATGATGAGGAAAGTTCTTCTCAAACTAGAGAAGGAACCAGAAGAACTAGTTCAATGGACAATCCTATTCAGAACTTCTTGCAAGAAGAAAGATAGGGTTTGCAAGGTGATCATAGACAGTGGGAGCACAGATAATCTAGTATCCAAAGAGATGGTGGAAAAGTTGGAGTTGAAGACAAGTACACATCCAAGGCCATACAAAGTATCGTGGCTGTAGAAAGGACATCAAGTCATGGTAAGTCAACAATGCCAAGTTGAGTTTAAAATAGGAGGTTACAAAGATGAAATATTGTGTGATGTAATCCCTATGGATGTCTATCATATTTTATTGGGAAGACCATGGAAATATGGCCGAAAGGTTATTCATAATAGGAGAAATAATACCTATACCCTAGAAAATAATGGTAGGACACATATGTTGTTACCCATAGTAGACAAGGAGAAGGCAGAAGGCAGTTCAAGCATACTTCTCATGAGTGGGAAGGAGCTCTTAAAGGAAGTCAAGGAAGAGAGAGAGAAGCAGTTTTCTATTGTGAGGAAGCCTAGAGTGGTCCTTACAAATACCTATGTAGAATATTTGCCTATAGAAATCCAAGAACTGTTAGAGAACTTTGCTGATATAGTTTTAGATGAGTTACCACACTCATTACCACCCATTAGGAGCATAAGCCATCGCATTGATCTTATTCCAGGAGCTAGTTTGTTGAACAAAGCAGCTTATAGGTTGACACCTAGAGATAATGAGAAAGTAAAGAATCAAGTCCAGGAGTTGTTGGATAAAGGGTTAGTATGGGAAAGCCTAAGCCCATGTGCAGTACCGACTGTATTAATCCCAAAGAAAGATGGAGGATGGAGAATGTGCACAGATTCTAGAGCCATCAACAAGATAACCATTAGGTACAGATTTCCTTTGGCAAGGATGGATGATTTTATGGACTACCTAAGTGGTGCAAGCTATTTTTCCAAGATAGACTTGAAGAGTGGATACCATCAAATAAGAATGAGAGAAGGAGATGAATGGAAAAAAACATTCAAGACGAATGAAGGATTATTTGAATGGCTGGTCATGTCTTTTGGGTTGACAAATGCACCAAGCACATTCATGAGATTGTTGAATGAAGTGTTGAAAGACTTCATTGGCAAATTTGTCATAGTATATCTAGATGATATACTAATCTTCAGCAAAACAAAAGGAGAACACTTAAGACATTTAATCATAGTGATGGAAAGGTTATAGTGAGAGCAATTGCTGATAAATCTGAAGAAATGTTCTTTTATGAAGAAGGAGCTCATATATTTGGGATTCGTAATCTCTTCGAATGAATTGAAGATGGACCCAAAGAAGGTGAGAGCAATTAGAGAATGGCCATCACCAAGCATCCTATTTGAAGTACGAAGTTTTCATGGGTTAGCGATTTTTTATATGAAATTTATCAGAAATTTCAGTGGCATATGTGCACCCATGTTGGATACTGTGAAGAAGAAACACAAGTCCTTTAGTTGGACAAAGGAAGTTGAGAAAGGTTTCAAAGTGTTGAAAGAGAAGATCATAGAGAAATCAATTCTTGTCTTACCAGATTTTGGAAAAACATTTCAGGTGAGATGTGACACAACTGGATTAGCTATCGGAGCAGTCTTGAGCCAGGACAACAAGCGAGTTGCTTATTTCAATGAGAAATTGAATGATGCCAAGAAAAATTATTCCACGTATGACAAGAAATTTTATGCAGTGATTCAAGGTTTAAAAAAATGGAGACATTATTTAATTCCTAAAGAATTTGTCTTGTATAGTGATAATCATTCTTTGCAATTTATTACTAGGCAAGAAAAGTTGAATCAAAAACATGCAAAATGGGTAGAATTCATGCAGAATTTTAATTTTGTTATTAAACACATTGTTGGAACTACTAAAAAAGTTGCAGATGACTTGAGCAGAAGAAGCTTGATTGTACAGGAATTCCAGGTGGAGACATTGGGGTTCGAACACCTCAAGGATATGTATGTAGAAGATGCAAATTTCAAGGGAGCGTATGAGGCATGCAAGAATCCTTTATTGGGAGACAGAAGCCCATGGAATGAATATTTAATTAAGGATGGATTACTGTTCAAGGGGAGCCAATTATGTGTTCCAAAGTGCTCGATGAGATACAACCTACTGAAAGAAAAACAAAGTGGAGGTTTAGCTGGACACTTTGGTCATGACAAGACGTTTGCACAATTGAGCAATTCGTATTATTGGCCGAGCATGAGAGAAGAAGTGAAGAAGTTCATGAAAAAATGTAGAGTTTGTCAGTATTCAAAGGGAAGACAGTAGAATATTGGTTTGTATTAGCGATTGCCAATTCCAGAGAGGCCGTGGGATGCAATCAACATGGGTTTTGTTTTGGGATTGCCTAGAACTCATAGAGGAAGTGATTCCATATTTGTTGTGCTATACAGACTCTCTAAAATGACACATTTCATACCATGCCAGAAGACAAGCGATGCCACACACATCACCAATTTGTTTTTCATAGAAGTAGTGAGACTACATGGATTGCCAAGGAGCATAGTTTCAGACAGGGACACCAAAATTGTGGGACATTTTTGGAGGAATCTATGGAAAAGACTGGGGACGAACTTATCTGTTAGTTCATCATATCACCCTCAGAAAAATGGAAAAATTGAAGTAGTAAAAAGAAGTCTAGGAAACCTACTGAGGAGTTTAGTCACTGAGCAAGGAAGACAATGGGATCAAATTCTGGCACAGGCAAAATTTGCATTCAACAATTCAGTGAACATGAGCACAGGGAAGAGTCCATTCGAAATTGTGTATGGTATGCAGCCAAGAGGGATTGCCAAATTAAGATATTTGAGCCAAGATGAGTTTAGAAGCATTGGAGCAGAGGATTTTGCAGCAGAAATGCAAAAACTCCATGACAGAGTTAGAGAGTAGCTACAGGACAACAATCAGAAATACAAGAGAAAAGTTGACCAGAGAAGAAGAGAAATTCAATTTGAGGTTGGGGATGAAGTTTTAGCTCATTTGAGAAGAGAGAGATTCCCAAGAGTACAACAAATTGAAGATGAAAAAGATTGGGCAATGCAGAATTCTCAGAAAATTTGCAACCAATGCTTATGAGATTAAGTTGTCGGACAACGTTGGGATATCACCGATATTCAATGTTGCAGACCTATATCCTTACCAGAGGAATGAAGCAGGAGAGATAGATGATCAGAAAAAGATTCAGTGGGAAGAGAAATTTCCCAAAGCAAAAATACCTCAGATGGAGAAAATCATTGAACAGAGGGATGGAAAAAAAACCAGGAGGAAAACATATCCTAAGTACTTAGTGAAGTGGAAATATCATCCAAGGGAAGATGCAAGTTGGGTCATAGAACCTGATATTTTGAAGCATTGAACGACAGTGCAGGATCTCATGGACAGGAGTCCATGAAAATTTTTAACCAGAGGAGTATGATGTAAGAGCATCACCTTCACAGTAATCGACGCACATGTGGAGGAGAGAAGAATGACATTTCAGAAAATCCAGAAATTCAAATCGAGCATTAACTCATAATTTATTTGGGTTGTTGAGATATTTTGTTCAGCAAATTTTTAAATCGTAACTTGTTTCTAAAGTCTCTAAGGACTGTAAGAAATTGTAGACATGGAGTGTTGACTCTGTCTGATAGTAATTAGTAGTTATCGTAAAATGAATGAGTAGGTAATAGTTTTAAGTCTGAATTGATAGATTCTAGGAACAAGATGAGAGAGCTCAGGGAGATGGTCCTTAAAAAGTTTCATTTTCATTATAAGAGTAGATCAGGATGGATAGCATAGGATAGTAAAAAGTAGAACAGAATAGCAGGAACACCATGTAATTTTCATGTTTTAGTAATGAATAGAACAGACAAGAGATTGTCATATATCTGTGTTCATTTACTATTTAAAAAAATGTGTGTTGTATTCTCTGTGATGTTCATATTTTCATTTTCATTTCCTGTTGAGAGTGGTGAGAATGATTGTATGATTCTATAGCAAAACTGGATAAGTTTAAGTTGTTTTTCTACTGAACCGTGTATGCAAGGTGTTCATTCCCTAAAGCAAGGTGTGCGTTAAATGGATCTCAGAATGATTCAGAGAGGGAGTTTTAGAGGAGAACAAGGAGACTTGATATTCCAGGTGCAAGGAGTGCACAGAACTTAGAGCCAACTAAGTTCAAAGAAACAACAAAGAAGAACACCAGGAGGGTGTGAGGTATTTTCTTTTCAATAAAATCCCTTCGAATCTGAGTTATTCAAAATTCTCGAACATAAGGTCTGTGTAGGAGTTCAAATATTTAAGGAGAAGAAGCTCGAGAGGGAGTGTGTTTTTATTCATAGAGATCTAGATAAAGAAGGACTGAAGATTTAGTCCTTGACACTTAGAATATTTCCTAAGTCTGGGAAGAAAATTCATAGAAGCTTAGGGGGGAGACCACAATAACCGTCAGATTTGAACGCAGAGAGTCGATAGCCATCGGATCTAGAAGAACGAAGAGGAGTTGAACGGATGGTGGAAATACTTCGAGAGGAAGTGTCGATCTTCCGATAGCTGTCATATCTATGGAAGCAACATGAACCTTAGTGCCTTATGCCCAAAGGAGGATTTCAGCATTCAGCGTCTGGAGGAACAAGGGTGAAATTCCTTTGGACTCACATGTTGCAAAATCCTTATGACCATCGGATTTCACAGAAAACACC
The DNA here is from genome assembly GCA_000966675.3 of Picea glauca. NCBI lineage: Eukaryota > Viridiplantae > Streptophyta > Pinopsida > Pinales > Pinaceae > Picea > Picea glauca. Next base: position 176,231 of record JZKD02S1674562.1, read on the forward strand.
CGTCAAGTAGGGAAGAGATCAAGAGTTGGGATACATGGTGAGTATTTGGTGTTTGGAAGAATCACCAAAAGAATCAAGACCGTCCATCGTGGAGAAGACAAGTGGTGACAAGATCTGATCGACTAGGGGACTCATGAGGAGAAGAGTGGACGATTCGCGAGAAGGAAATGTGCAAAATCATCCATATCGTACCTCGAGAAGAATAAGATGGAGGATCCTGGTCATTGGTCAAGGGGCAGCGGAGAACGTCGATCTAGTGTGAAATGATTTCGAAGTTTCAACATTCAGGGAACTGAAGGTGCAAGACCTTTGGTCTCGCATGTTGCGAAACCCCAAAGTGCAAAACCCCAATGTGCTCAAGGTTTGACCCTAGGTCACAGGACCAAGTCATATGGTGATCCACTAAGGGAGGCGTTAAAAGAACGTGGGGTCCTTTCGGAGTTTGAAACTTCGGGAGTTGAGAGGTAGGAGAGCATGTTTGCGGGTTTGCCAAACCACAAACTCCGATATCCCTTTTGGTGTAGACGCATGGTCGCGGGGCATGGTCATGTCAGGTAGGAGCTGAGAACCTTAAGCCCCAATCGGGATTCAAGGATTCAAGTTGCAAAGGAACGGGACGCTTGACTGCAGAAGTCCCGATCTACGAAAAGTGCTTTTTGGTTTAGCACGAGGTCATGGTGAACAGTTGCATGGACCGATATTTAACCACAGGATAATCTTCGTTAAGATCTTTTCAGCATTCGATGGTTGAAGAGACAAGGATTTCTCCCTCGAGAAGTCCTAAATCACAAAATGTGAAACATGCCTTATGGGTAAGGCCATTTTCATAAGGACGATCACATGAAGGGGGAGATCACGCTTGATGCTGGAGTCTTCACATGCGAGTTCTAAACAAGAGGACCTATGGATCTGATTTACAGGGTTCCAGTGAGGACCCAAAAGATTTGTTCCAGCTCGGAGTTAGAGGATGATCCAGTGATCGGGAGGTCGCGGACCCCACTAGGGTAGGGGGTTTGCATCACTTGACCAGACTTAAAATCAAACGAGGATCCATTGCTTATGTAGGCATTGTGTTTTATTCCAACAATGTAAATACTACCACAAGAGGGGTTTACTCTTCAACCAAACGATTCTGAGGTCGAAATAGAACTACTTTTTAACAAAAAAACTGGAATGGAACCATGGCCTTCATTTTTCTAGAACCAGTGAAGGTAAGTTTAAAATATGATGGGCATGGAACCCGAATACCTTTTGTGTTGAGGATAGGCATAGACATCCAAAAATTGTGTAGACGGAGGCTCTGCAAAATATACCCTTTAAATATTGGTAATTATATGAAATAAAGGTAAACAGAAACAACAACAGAATTATAATTGTTAGTAACAAAGTATTCTAGAGTGGCATTCAACTTTTGGCATGCAGGCTCATATCCTTCCCTTGTCTCATTCTGGATGAATAGACATTCGAGACAAGGGAGGATGGTGTAGTGAATCCCTGATGACTACCCTCGCATCAACAGGGTCCCATCATTAGTGTTGGTACCAATCACATACTCATTTGTTTATGAAATGAAATCAACAATGTTAACATTTAACAAATAAATTTTGTAAAACATATTGTGTAAATAGATCGAGGACACCATCTCAAACAATTACACACAGTACAAGAGATACACGAAAAGATTGAGTTTGAACAGGTTTCGAACCGATTATTTTTGTTACAGGGGCCAATTATAAATCAACAGTAAGTGTAGGGTTAACCTACTATTAAATTCAAATGGAGTAACTTACACACAGAACTCGTAACGATAGAGGAAAACCTAATTATTACAAGAATCCCCACAACTCAAACGTTTATGCCGTGAGTATTCTAGTGTGGTGGGTGTTTTGAAAACACACAAAATCACATTCCCTTGACATACCAGAAAAGAAAGAACTTGCAACGTGTTTGGCTTTATTTTGTAAAAAGAAATTAACTCTAGACTAAGACTACGCGTAGCCTCACGAAAGGTTTAATATCAAACCTCTACATATATCAATAGAGAGACCATAAGAGGATAATGAAAATTGGGACATGAAACCTAGGGGTAAATTCCCTAAGTCAGAACAAGGGATTAGGATGTTGAGACCTCTCAAGAAATTAAGAGAATAAATCTACAGTAAGTATTACATACAGAAATGGGAAACAGTCTAGGAAAGTTACAGAGAATAATGATAATGGGAGATTTAAGCAAGAACAAGTAATATTGACACAAGGTTTCTTCCACTGTAATAAAGAACCCAAACCTCCTTTCATAACCAGAATACAGGGTTAACAAAATATTACCAGGGAGGGTGAATGGCGACGTCATCCCCCGGGTAACATTTTCCCCAAATCAAGTGCATGCTTCAGCAAGAAAATAATATGCAGAGCCTCTCGAAAGTCTCCACAATGAAACACCAAACACATTAAAACCCTAAGAGGAACCTTAACTACTCAGTTTAAATGTTGAAGGTACGAAGGGAAATCTAGCCATGTGACGGGAGCAGAGTTGGCGTGACTGGAATAGATGAAGGGCCAGGTGAGAGAATCATAACTCGCACAGACATGATTTCCATTAAACGATAGAAGAAAAGTCTTAACTCCCTTCTGATAGTAGACCACTCTTTCACATCAAGAAATTTGCGAAGTGAATGAATCTCTCCATGACACGACGAGTTGGAACTTGTACACTTCAACTGCTTTGTTATAGTTAGATTATCGTTTGATAGAAGGTTTGTTGGAAAATTGTTTGGTTAAGATGAAGTTAACACAAGATATCCTTACTCAAACTCTGTTGGGTAAAGGGATTGGAACATTACTAATCTTGGATAATTCGGAAAAGGAACCCACCTATAATCGGGACTATGTATATTGATGCTAAGCGCATATCACTAACCCACTTTTTTTCAACTATGGCATATAGATCCGTTCCTATGGCTATATATATATATATATATATATATATATATATGGTAAGCAAATATTCATTTTCAAATGGACAAATTAAATAGTATTGTGCGCAAAACATAGGAATCTCTTGTTTGAGAGACTAGGACTATAAGTCCTAAGTCTAAGTCTATTGTATAGATATTTATGTATATAGATAAGTAGGTTGGATATTAAAGGTGAATTACTAAAACCCTTGGAGAATTAACCGTATAAGTTTCTATATAAACAAAGATAGACAGGCATGGAAATGGAATCATGTGGTAGGACGAACTTAAATTACATCACAAAAAATTATAACAGGAATGAAGATTTCTTCCCTCTATCAACAAACATATAAAATGAAATTGGAGATTAATGCCTCATAGAATATATTTTTTTTTATGACAAATTTGAGGTACATTACAAAATATATCTTCTTGTTTATGGAATAAGCATCAAGGTCATAAGAGAAAGAATGAATTGCAGGTACTGGTAAGCGGTAAATCATTTCTAGACTTAAAATCTTTGTTTCTGAATTCCTGCTTGTTTTATATCTTTTCAAGTTATGATGGTGGTATAGAGGGATGTTGTGTGTGGGATCCTACTTCTCATAAGGTCATTATTGACAAAGATATAATATGTATGGAACAACCAAAAGGGTTGATTCAAGATCACAACGGTAAATTTGTTTGCATGTTAGATAATTCATTATATGGCCTATTGGTACCTAGGAAAATATACAAGAGGTTTGAATCCTTCATAGTGAGTCCAAATTTTTCAAAGGGTAGGAATGACTATACAGTTTATAGTACATTCACAATCTTGATGTTATTTGCTGATGATATGCTCGATGCAAGCCGAAGAATGGATAAAATCAGTAAGAAAATGACTCAGGTGGACAAGACAATTCAGATGAGGGATCAAGGAGAAGCAAAAAAAATTATGGGCATGGAAGTATACCAAGATGGTAATGGTAAGTTGTGGTTGGAGTTCAGTATGAACATTGTAAAACCAAGTTTTATCCCTCTTTATTTCCATTAAAAGTTTTATTCAAGCATATGTCATGTCTATAAAGAAGAAAATGTTATGTCTCATGTAATTTTAGTAGGAGGTCTGTTGTATGTGATGAAATGGTTAAGACCAGATGTTTCACATGCTAATGATGTTGTCAGATACGTAGAAAATTCAGGTGTTGCAGTGAAATGGGTGCTTCAGTGTTTAAGAAACATGGATGTCACCTATAATGGTTACACTGAGATGGTATGTGATAATTGTAATGTATATTTTACAGGTGTTTTGGATAGGAGGATATCTATCACTAAATATATCTCACAACACAGTTGTGGAAGACATGTTGCAGGTGTATTGACCCCTCAAGAAATCCAAACTCATGCAAGTCACACAGGTGAGATCATGAAACTAGTTTTATTAGAGAAGATGCAGTGGTTCTTGGCTTCTCTTGGCTTGCAGAAAAGGTGATGAAAAAAAGGAAGGGGCAATGTATCAGGTTAATTGTTGTCAAGGTGGACATTGTTGGGATTTGGTGACAACGAATTCCTCTGAGGATGGATTTGGATCCTATTATTCCACGTTGGTTAAAACCAAATAGACCAAGTTAGAATATGGATAGGGATTGCATTTAATAATCAGTTTCTTGTAAATGTATATAAATACATGTAAGCCCGTAGAGGCAAGACAGAGACAGAGTGAGAACTTGCTAGTCTATTGTAATCTCCATGATCTAAATAATAAGACAATCAATGGCTATGCTTGGTGGACGTAGCCGAACATTTGGGTGAACCATGTGAAATCCATGTGTCTCTTATCTCTATGATTGTTAATTATCATATGTGAATTGTGTTTTCCGCATTTGCAATTCTAACAAAAATAATAGAGGGGACGGCTTGGTGAGCCACCTCCTCCATCCACCCTCTCCTGTCCTAAAGTCACCTTTAGATTACTGCCATACTTCTTCATCAAATACATCAGCAATGATAGGTTGGATCTGATTCTCCCTTCACCCTCTTCTACAAGTCACTTAAGTTCAGGATCATATGCCCAAAAATACTCCTCAAGACTTGTTATAACGGTTGGTCCGACCTCTTCCTTAGAATTCTTGTACCAAGGTTGCAGTCTCTCCATGTCACACACCTCACCTATATGGTGTATGGGCCAACTCCTTTCTCCTCAAGTTACTCTAGTTCCCTCTTATCCATCATGTTCTTTAGCTCCTTTGAAATATTATACCAGTTTTCGCACCAGTCCACCAACATGCCAATGAATGTCTCTACATTGTCCACCTCATAATCTGGTCGACAATCTTCTCCAAGGTTGCTAGCTTCTAATGACTTCTTCAATGATCCAGATTTATGTAGGAACACAATGAAATACAAAAATACACATAAACACAGAGATGCAGTGGAAATAAGACTTCATTTCATTAATAACAAATGACTGAAATATGCTTAGAGACAGAATGGAAATAAACTAACTACGACGCTGGTAGCTTATCTTTGAGAAGAGATGTCACCGCTACTCGCATCCATGAGAAGATGAATACAATGAGGCTCTGAATGCCCTTTTACAATAAACGAGAATGCCAAAAGTTCTAGACATCCAAAAACCTAACCCTAGGAGATGAAGCGTAAAAAGTCATGTGGGCCCCATTTGGGTAAGTTGGTGCATCAACTTCCCGGGGTCGTAACTTTTGCATACGATTTCCATTTTAGGCATATGATAGCTTGTTGGAAAGATATATCTGTGGCCTACAACACTCAAGAAAAAATAGCATCGTTAGAAATAATTTTACGAGAGAAACATACCCAAAAAAGCATTGTTTAGGGCCTCAAAATGGCCCCGGAAGTTCAGGACCTGAAAAAACTGCTAAAAATAGTAAACTGTGCGAAAACTGAAAAACTAAAAGAAGCAATGGTGGGGGTCCAAGTGGAATAGGTGGGTGTCCACCAATATCCACCTGGATCATTACTCCCTGCTTAGGAAGCAATGGTCTCCATTGTGTTGAGTTCCTCTATGAGATGAGGAAACTTCTGTTGAACTTGGTCCCTGGTGAGCCATTTTCCTTGGTGAAGGAGTTGGCCTGCTTTGACAAATCGATATAGCGGTATCATTTGTTTTCAGATGTGCTTGATCTGTGTATCCATGATCTTATCAGTTCTGGCTTGTTCCATGCAGTCTAGATTTAACTCTGTTGGTGTGAGTTGTTCTGCCATGTCGGATGTGTCTAGTAGAGGTGGAAAGTAGGGCAGAAGGCGGTCCACATTGAACACTAGGTGTAGACCAAGGAATGGTGGAATGTTGAGCTCAAAGGCATTTTCCCCTACAGCCTTGGTGAGGGTGTATGACCCATATCGAAGTGGATGAAGCTTGCGGTGGGGTCCAGCTAGACGCTCCTTTTGCAAATGCAGCCACACTTTGTCGCTCACTTGGAAGTTGTGTGGCACCCAATGTTGATCATGTCATTTCTTTTTCTTAGCATTGGCTCTGTCCAACATGTCATGAACCTGTTGGCAGATGTGTTGAATGTGCTCAATGAAGCTGTTTTCCTTATCCGCCTCAGATTGGACATGAGCTGAATCTTCCTGAGTAGCCACAAATGGCATGGCTATGTCAATGGGACATAGTGGCTGGAACCCCAAGCCCACTTGAAAGGGGTTGTGGCTAGTTGAGCTATGGAGAGACCGGTTGTAGCTGTGTTGTACATAGGGGAGGCTCTCATCCCATGTGCGTGGATG
>JZKD02S1674562.1:197243-207413 GCA_000966675.3 Picea glauca
AGAACAAAGTTTATGTGAATAAACCACCATGATTTCAGATCAAAGGTAAGGAGTACAAAGTGTACAGATTGAAGAAGGCATTGTATGGTTTGAAGCAAGCTCCAAGAGCTTGGCAAAATCACATTGATACTTATTCGCTCAACAATGGGTTCAACAAGAGCAACAATGAGCTTACACTTTACACCAAAAGAGACCAAAGAGGTAACATTTTGATAGTTTGTCTCTATGTTGATGACATGATTTATACAAGAAATTTGTTGTTGAATGAATTCAAAGCAACCATGCAAAGTGAATTTGAAATGATGATCATGGTATTATGAAATATTTTTGGGAATTGAAGTTGAACAATCTGAAAAGAGAATTTTTATTTTTAGGCAAAAATATGCCATAGAGATTTTGAAAAGGTTCAAAATGAACAAATGCAAGCCAACCGATACAATAATTGCAATAGGTACAAAATTAAGTAAACAATATCAAGGAACGTAAATTGATTATACTCTGTATAAGAGGCTTGTAGGAAGCCTCATGTAACTTACAACTACCCGACCACATATTATGTATGCAGTAAGCTTAATTTCCATATTTATGGAGAATCCCAAAATCTCTCATTGAAAAGTTAGAAAATTAATTTTGAGGTATATTACAGGTACAACAAACTATGCAATTTGGTATTATACTTCAGAAGATGATTCACTTGTTACATATACATATAGTGATTTTGCAGGTAGTGTTGATGATAGAAAAAATACTTATGGGTATGCATTTATGTTTCATACACACTTGATTTCATGGGCTTCTAAGAAACATCCCATCATCACAATTTCTTCAGCAGAAGGAGAGTATGTGGTAGGAACTTCAACAACATGTCATGTAGTTTGGTTAAGAATGATCCTTAGTGATCTTGCTCCTGAAGAAAATGAGCCAACTCCAATATTTTGTGACAACAATTCAACAATTGCATTATCTAAGAATCATGTGTTTCACCACAAGAGTAAACACATTGACACTTGCTATGATTATGCCACAGTTTTGAAAAGTGAGTAGATATATTCACCAAGCCATTGCGAAGAAATACTTCTGTTTCAGAGACAACACTTAGGCATTGCTTTTGTTGATTTTTGTAATAGTCAAAATTAAGTGGGAGTGTTAAGTGGAGTAATTCATCCATTTCCTGTTTGACCAACTCTAAGTTTTCATTTATTAGGTAGGTGAAGGATGGAGTGTTCTACAAAACTATCTCATATAATGTATTTTGTAATTTCATTTTTATGTGAATGTAGAGAAGAGTCGAACAACTCCATAGTTGTTTGGTTGTGTATACTATGTTTTGTGAATGGTTGTCTCTACTTGATCTTGAACGACCAACTCACATGCCGCGAAGTCACTGACTTGTCTCAATGCGTGTTCCAACCTGTTGTATGTCAAAGTGTTTAGACAAGGTGTTCTCATGAGTACTTGGTGTATCGGGCACCCAAGGTACTCCTACTCACCAATGTGACAACATCGTTGTCAAGGTCTACTAAGGGGAGCCTTGGTGCCCAAGACGTATTGTGTCCTTTGTCAAGGTCTACCAAGGGGCATCTTGGTGCCCAAGAAGTACCTTGTACAACATTTTATCACATCACACACATGCATCCGCTGCCCAATCAGAAGGCTGAGAGCAAACATACATGCCTCAAAGCGGTGAGAGAGGCCTTCTACATCTCTTTATTTGGTTCCTTTGTAATAATAACTAGCACAATCACTTAATTGTAACTAATAAACATAGATAAACAATTTAGATATGTACAAGGGTTTCTAGAATGCAAGTATATGTTAAATTTGTTTATCTCTTAATTTTGTTTGTAAATAATACAAACCCTAATCTTAATATACAAAGTTAAAGTTTTCAAATTAAATTAATTCAGTAATATATATTGATCTTTGTATTTCTATCACCCAAATAATATAATAAAATGTAATTCTGAAATAAACGGCTGATTATGAAATTTAGGTTTTATTAATAAAATACAATGAAATATATAATGCCAAGACAATGATAACCCTAACCCTAATCTTAGGGTGAAAACATTAAAATTATTGTTTCTTTAAACTAATTTAACATAGCTTTTATGAAATGGAAAGAAAGACTTTCTTGGGTTCAGCACATTTAAGATTTTATCAACCATTAAAGAGACAAAGGTTTGGACTTCTTCAATGTTGTTGAAAAAATGCGTCCTTTTAGTCATTTCCATCTATCTCTCATAGAAACAATGCATTTGCAAAATGTGTCTTACAATTTACATAAACAAAAGTTTTAAAAAATGAGGAAAAAGTGATAAAAACAAAAATAAAACAATGCATAAAATAAAAGGGAAATATTTTATAACAAGCATAAGACACCTCCTCATCGGCATGTTGCCCAAAATATTCGTATTTCAGATAAAAACCACTGGATCTGCGTGTCCAGAAAAACGCACTCATAAGAGGCCAGATCGTCCTGAATGAAGTTAACACCGCTTCATATTTCCCATTAATTGAAACCCTAAATTATGGTACATTGAAACAGTGATATTTCCAATCCACCATTACCATGCATGTTTAGTCCAAACGCAACGCTATCCTGGCATGGCACGTGAAGTGAATTTGTAATTTGGTATATAGTGAAGTTAATAGTGAAGTAAATTTGAAATTTTAAATGAGTTTCTTAATTATTTGAATGTGGTAATTAGATGATCACACAATAATTTCTTAAATGTTAAAAAGTATACAATTTAAGGGAAGCCTTTAAAAATGCTAGAAAGTTATGAACATGAAATGTCATTCATTGATTTGGAAGGAAGACCAGAAATATGCTTGCATCTTCAATTGATAACCATAAGATTGAAATTTATGATTAAAAGATCATTAAATGTGCCCATTTCCAATAGGTGTACTTTAGTCTTAATAAGACCTTAGTCCATATCGCAAGTGTTAATTCAACATTTAACTACTTAACTAAATACAATTAATTATGCCTTATTGGAAATGGGCACAATTAATTACCTTTTAATCTTAAATTCTAATTTGATGGCTAGCAATTGAAAATGATAACATATTCTTAGTCGTCCTCCCAAATCAATAAATATGATTTACCTAATTTTTTACATTTAATTTTTAACATTTACCTAATTTTATTGAAAAATCATCTATTCAATTTTTTTAATGAACAAACTTAGTTATGCTCATCTATAGCCTTTCTCATTGTATACCTACATTTACAAAAAAATTTCATATTAAAATTGTAAAAAAAAATTATGATTTTTAAGTTATCTCATTTATTATGATTTTTAGGTTATCTAATACATATTATTATTGTACATGAATTGCAGACCTACTGTATGCATTTGAAGCACAAATAAGATTACAGACTTGGAAAAAGGCTGACGTAAGATGTTCCTTTCTATCTTTAAAATTTCTGGAATTGATTTTCTTGGATTATGATCTCTAATATACACAGGGATTTAGGTTTTAGGTTTTGTGGGTTGACCATTGAACCCACCGCGACCCAACCAGTTTGAAAGCTAAGCTGTTCCTTTTTTATGAGTTTCAATTAATTCTTATACTGACTATTTAAACCAATTTTTTTTTTAAATTAGGATTTATAATACATTTCTGATAATAAAGTTTATTTTTAGAATTAGAATTTACAATAATACATTTATGATAATTAAAATTTATAAATAATTAGGGTTTATGATATAGCCTATCTGCTTTCACCAGCCATAATTTTGTGGCTGCGCTAGTATAAACTCTTGTATACTCCAACAACCAAACCACGTACTCTTACGTTGAAGAGGTACCGTAATTGAAGAGGTACCGTAACAGGAAATATTCGAAGGAAATGAAAGAAAACTACTATGGTCTCTGCCCAACTATGTTACGCCGCGGGTCGTAGTTGCAGGTAACCAAAGTCCAACCGTCGTTTCATTGAGCTTGCTCGCAGCCGAGCCTCTTGGAATCTCTCCACACCACCCGGGTATAGTCTAGGCACTCTTGACCTTCAATGCAGGAATTAGAAGAGTAGTGAGTGCTGCAAAGCGCACTCTGCTACGCGTTGATTTGCATAATTCTGTGCCTAAGCGGAGACAGTGTCGTTCCATACGAGAGCCCCGACACCCACTTGGGCTCTCGCGTCACTGTGAGGAGATAAGAATTGCTGCTACACATCTTGGCCTTGTCCGTCCAAGAAGTACCATGCCATTTGTAGGAAAAAAAAAACGTGAACAACCACTTCATTGCGACAATACAAACAGTAACGTCAATCCAGAAATAAAGAAATCACTCACTGCTCACTCAATTCAATCTGTGCAAACAAGCAACCAGTTATGTATATTTATAGCAACTGACAACTACATATTGATTCCACAATAAGGAGGAAGATGTAACGAATGTGCTTCAGTCATCATTTATCATGCTAATGCTAATTTCTATGTACTCATGGAAATAACTCATTCCAGAAGAACGCCGAGCCTTGACTGACTTGAACCTCATGAGGCAATTACACATAAAACATTACACAAAAAAAAATGGCGTGCGAAACACGGGAGATGTTGTGACCCGCTTTCGCATTGCTATCAGTTTTGACATAATCCAAAAACAGCTGCTGGGTCTAAAATTTAAATCCGTTTAAAACACTGCTATTGCACACGCAAATTGAATGGAATAAAAGGGTAGACTCACGGATTGTTCTCTCATAACATCGACTTTTTGTTTCAATGGCCGTCACCATAAAACAAAAACAGGGAAGAAGTCTAACACGTTTCAATGCCCTTCAGCATAAAACAAAAACAGCGAAGTAGTCTAACACGGAAATATATCCATTGAAGTATCTACCGTTACGAAAAAGAAACATACTGTGGCTTTTTGTAGAAAATTCAGTGTATTCTGAAGAAAAAACTAAACATTATGGGAAGTTTCAATCACTCAAATGCAACTTTGACTACGCTCCGCGCCCCTAACCAACCAAAACATTAATTGGCGAACTATATAATGTGGAAAGGGAGTGTGCTGAGTCGGGAGCACTCGTCTCTCGAGCTACTATTCCCGCAGGTTTTTTCTGAGGCCTGTTTTAAATATTTAGTCAATCAAGTATTTTATCCATTTTTTGAACATTTGGATTGGTTTAAAATTAAGCAAAATATATAAAACTTTGATACATACAAAATTTAGATTATCCATAACATAAAAATCTGACTGAATTTAGATCCATATTTTTATCTGAAAAACAGTTCTGTTTGCTCTCCAGTTAGCCTTCTCAAGTGGAAAGTAAGATAGCAATAGGTAATGGAGACAGTTAAGAGGTCTATCAATTTTATTAAGCCTAAAGGCATACACCTATTGACAATGAACAGATTTAATAGGAGTTTAGTGCTTAATAAGTTTTCTATGGACAGGATTAAATATGGCTGGAATATTCTTAGTAGTCACACAAAATAAATGGATGTAATTTCAATCATTAACTTCCTAGCTATTATAAAGACATCCGTTTATGTGTTTACTTTTTTACTTTTTTACATTCATCTAATCATATTTAAAAATTAGATAACAGAAATTAGATAGCTAACTGATTGCCACTTAAGTGATTAACAGAAATTAAAATATTAACACCAGATAAATAAAACCCAACCGTTTGTTTGTTAATTAATAATAAAATTTATTATATTCTTTTAAGAATTCATTTAATCTTATCAACCTTTCAGCATTCACCAGCAGCTAGTATTTGGCTGCTATGCTAGTAATAACTCGATAAAAGATAACGTAACAAATAAGATAGTACATTGAAGGCATCTACAAAAGTCATTGGATGCATCCGGTAATGACACCAAATGAATTGTGGCATATTGGTATCCTCTTTTGACTGTCCAGAAAAGGGCGTTTCTAAGCGTCAAATTTTTACAGGCATTATAATAATACATTTACAGTCAGCGCATAGTTTTTAACTAGTAGAATTGTACAAGTAATGAACTCATAACATATGAATTCTAATAACTGTAGATCAATTTCTATTTGTTTAGCATATTATGTTTATAATAATAATAATAATTTATGTAATTTAAATAATATAAAATTATGATTTTCTTGCAAATTAATATAGTAAGATTTTAGATTAAAAAAGAAAAAATGTAGAATAGTTAGATAATATTTTAGTTTTGACAAATTAACAAAAATGAATGTCCACAAATTATTGATTAAAGAAGAAAAAAAAAATCTAAAATTCCACATGATAATATAACCTTCAAACATTTTGTTACTTAATTATTATGAAATTTGTCAAATATGTGTAATTTTATTTTTGTTTATAAATCATAATAATAATAATAATCTAATTTTAAATTCACCACCAAATATTTTTTGTTTTCTTTATTTCAAAGGTTTAATATAAATGTGTCCTTATGAAAATTTTCCAAAAAATGTAATATGACATTGCTATAAGGTGTGACACAACATAAATGGATATGAAGTGTATTATTAACCTTGCTATAAGGTGTGACATAACATGAATGGATATGAAGAATTTATTGAGGTTTCTGGATTGAAACCTATGCCATTAGACCTAGAATTGCATGTGTCCTTAAATATGGTAGGGAACTCATGATTATAGAGGTAAGTGTGTAGTATGCTAAGGTCCACGTGTAATATGGATGTAATTACAAGGTTTTTCACACCATGTATGTGCCTTAGTGATATGGCTAACCTATAGGGAGGAACACCACAAGGATGTGGATATGGTTATAAAATAATTGTTTTTAGTACATGGATCATGTTAGATGTTATTACCAGGTTTTTCACACCATGTATGTACTTTAGTGATGTGGCTATGCTACAGGGAGGAACACACAATTATATGGCTATGGTTATAAAATATTTGTTTTTGGTTTGATGGATCATGCACAAGGTACATAATCAATAAGAATGCCCTACAAATGGAATGTTTATTCCATGAGTGTAATATATGTGACATTATGAGATGTTACATAAAAATGTAATATGAAACTTGTTACAAAGTGTTTCACAACATGAATAGATATCAACTCTTTCTTATTGTTTTGAGATTGAAAATTACATCATAAACCCTAAATTATTCATGGGGCCCTAAATATAGGAGGAAACTAATGATTGTAGAGGTCGTGTATAGATTGCTAGGGCCCACAAGTGTAATATGGATGTCATTACAATTTTTTTCACACCATGTATGTCCCTTGTGGATGTGTCCATGCTACAAGGAGACACCACAAGGATGTGGTCATGGTTATAAAATATTATTTTTTGTTTGATTAATCATGCCCAAGGTCCATAATTATAAAACATGACCCATCAATGTAATTTTTATATCACATGTGTAATATATATGGCATTACAAGACAAAAATTCCCCCATGATATTTGAAAGTGCAATCTGAAATAAAATATACCATATAGGTAGACATTACTAACCTAGGATGCAATCAATTATATCTTTATGGCTTCATGCACCCCCCCTAGATCATGCATGACATATTGGAAGCTTTTCACACCAATCTCCTTCCTCCTCAATTCATACTCATCACTAACATGCATGCACTTTATCAATGGTGTCATTCTATCGAACTTGTGGCAACTTGCATCCAAGAATGTTTTCTAATAATATGTTTCTCATTCTAGCCTTATACACAAGATGTATGAATAAATTCTCTAGATTCTATCGAGGGCATTATCATTGAGCATTTGTACACATGGTTTCTATGAAAAAAATGAAGAATGCATATATAGCTGGTTTAATAATAATTGTATTCAATGTGGTATCTACAACAACATGTTTTATGTGTTGTTTTTATTCTAACCTAACAAGGCTTGCATTTCTTGGAATATATTTGGCCAAATTTTAGTGCGTTATGACCATCCTTGAATCTCTCATGCAATTTTAACCATGTTGTGTCAAAAAAGTGTTTAATGTGGGGTTATGGTCAATAAAACCCCTTCTCAATTTTAGTATGTATCATTCTAGTTGGAAGAAGCCTTAGTGTTCTTTTGACAAAAAAAATTCACTGGTCCCTTAATCACTCCAATTAACTTCAAGTCAAAATGAGGTAGTTGATGGGCCCCTATATTCTAGATCATAAGGCCCATATTTGATACATTTTGGACTTCTTTTGTACTTAATAAACCCTCTTTTCAACCATGATTAATATAAAGAATATGGTTAGTGCAACTAAGTGGTGAATGGAATGTGTTGATTGATATAAAGTATGTGTTCCATATGATTTTAGCTCTTTATTTGACAATGCTATGGATATTTGCATTCTTACAAATACATGCTCCAAGAAAGTTGAATCTTGAATGGAATCCTACTCTAGAATGGCATGAGGAAAAAGGGGGATTGTTTCCACTCATCCTCCTTCATAGGCTTCCATGTCTTCAAGACATCATATCGAGCATAACCCATTTGAACTATTGACTCGAGAGAGGAAATCTATCAAGTGATTTGATCCCTATAGAATAATTTCCATCACACTATTTAGGAAGCTTAAGTTCATTTTCCATCACCACAAGAGATATGATAATCCATAGATTACTTCAATCTTACTTTAGAAGGGATTAATTTTCCTTATCATTTTTTATTTTAATTTCTGCAATAGAATAGTGTACTATAGGATTTTCAATGTTTCCCTTAGAATAGCCTAGATAGATGCAACATTGTTTCCTAGCAAGTTTAATTCTTGGTTTTGGATTAGTAACCTATATCATCTCACCTCGATTTGTAGCCTTGTAGTCTTCCACACTATCTTTTCACTGCCATGATAAGAGGGGATTGATCACTAGCTTATATGACCCCTTAAATTATATTTTGCAACTTTCCTTCCAAGTAGTTTATAGCCATCCATTCAAGTATTATGTAACTTCTTTTTCAATTAGATTTCAACTTTTCCTTCTATAGTATTAGTGATTATGAGTTCTTCTTCCATACTAAAGTAACCTTTGTATTTCTTGTATAGACATAGTTTCCCTCTATGGATAGATACATGAGTATGGAGTTTGCACATATAGTGCACAATACCTCTCAAGTTTGTGCAAACCATGTGCTGAAATTTAAAGTTGTGAGTTTAGGAGTGAAACATTATTATTTATATTCTTTGTCCCATCACCACTTCTTCCCATCGTTGTTAGGGAGGTGATAAATACTACATATATTTTTTATCATTTTTCTTGTGAGAAGGAAAAAAATTGTTTTAGAATGCATGCATTTTTCCACTCTATCGAGAAAAAGAAAAAGAAAATAAGTAGATAGTAGTTTTATTTAAGAATTTTTAGGATGCATGGGTCGAATTAGGGATAAATAAAGAAAATTATTACCTAAAAAGCCCACCATTAAACCAAGTCCAAGCAATCAAGAGAAAGAACAAGTTGATTATGAGGCATCATTCCAAGAGGGAACATAAATATTTGTGGATTTCTCAAAGGTGGAAGAAGGATATTTTGAGAATCTTTCATAAGAATAAGGGTACCCATATCACCACACAATGGTTGATGATGGATTCCAAGAAGAATCCTTGAGATTCCCATTTGAGAATCCAATGGGGAAACAAAGATGAAAAACAACAATACATCTGCTCTTCCTCATTTCCATGACCTTACTACCAAAAAATCTCATACCTTCTCATTTAAGTTTGTAGTTGATTGAAAGACTTGTGATTACACTTCATATTAAAAGAAGTGTTAGAAATTGGGCTCAATGTTTCCCGCAAGTTTTGCGACATGGGTTAACCCCCTCTCAGGGATACTAAATATGGTGATTGTGGTGGAGATTAATATATGTGGGTTTCGGTATAACATAAATATTAGTCCAACAAATGGTATAAGAGTAATAGTTCTTGAGTTCGAAACTTGCTTGACATGCACGAGGGGGGAGACTGTTTGATGTTGGGTTCAGTGCTTCCCGCGAGTTTTGTGACATGGGTGAAATCTTTGTCGTGAATCCTAACTTTGGTGATTTTGGAGGAGATTAACACTTATGGGTTTTGGTCTAACGAAAATTGTAGTCCAATAAAAATCTCAAGAGATTTCTCTCTACACTGAAGAAAGCATCCTTGAGGTAGTTCATGAGCCTAGAAGGGAACAACCTCACTAGCTGGAACCAAATGCACTAAGATTTTAGTAACAAGTATAGTGACCA
>JZKD02S1674562.1:218275-234763 GCA_000966675.3 Picea glauca
TTTTTTCCCATTAAGATTGTTTTCCTTTGTCATATTTTTTCTATGGCCAATAATAAATTATTATCATTATGGTACATAATAGAGTAAGACATCATTAAATCTTTAATGCAACATAATTGTCTGTTTCCACACTCTTATACTTCAATGGAAATACGAATACCAATACAATCAATATCTCAAGCCCTATTACTTATTGAGAATCACATCTTCATGACTTCACAAACACACACATCTTCCCATCCATGACATACACTTGGTGATAAACATTGACTATGATCCTCAATGTCTATATGAGTAAGAACTAACACCTAAATATCATCCATATGGAGTAATGGGAATCGAATTTTCATGAAGAGAGCACCACTTAATCTCATGATAATAAATATATAGGAAATCATGGTATTGTACATGCAAGGCTAGGTGTTAAATTTTTTCTCAAACTTTATATGATCAAGACACCTTACAATTGACAAGGAAAGGGGTTGTATAAGAGATCTAATAATATTGGAATTATTCTCCTTATTTAGGAGATGAAGTTAGAGGTAAAAGAGATTCAAGAAATAACTAGTGAAAGATAAGTAAAGGGATAGTTATAAGTTCTTGAAGCGCATTATGGGGAAATTTCATTCTTTGGGAAAGTTCATATTTAGTGTTTTACATTCTGAACCAAGTCATTTTTGGACAATGGTTATCTTGGTTCATAGAGAAACTTGAAATCAAGTTCACATTTTTAATGTTTATACCCTAATGCAATGTCTCGAGAAATTTTAATAGTCTTTATATGAAATGAGGAAGAAAGGTATTTCAATTATTTCTCCCCAATGAAGAGAAAAGGGGAGGAAGCATAGTGAGTAACAATTTTAGGGAGAGAAAGGTTGACTTTATTTCTAATTGGGACTTAGTGGAAGTCATTCCAAAAAGAGGAAAATTAACTTGGTCTAATCAAAGGGTGGAACCAAGACATATAGAGGAAAGTCTAGGTCACTTTCTAATCGATAGTGACTTATTGGAAGAAGATATATTAATATTTTCCCATATCATTATGTGAGGAATTTTAGATCATAATTGCATCTCATTATTTTTTTAGATGATGGAAGATCTTGGATGTGTTCTCTTTTGCTTCAACCCTCTATGGTGGTAGGACACATAAGTGTTTGATATCATTAGGAAGTTCTCCAGTATTCCTCTCCAGGTATCGCCCTCATTTGTGTGAGAATCAAATATTATAATGGTTAATTTTTAGTTGAAATATTGGGAGAAAGACTCCTATCAGCTTCCTTTATTGGAAAAAAGGGACATATGAGAATAGGGGATTAGCTTGCAATAAAAAATGGAGGAGGAAGATATTATTTGACATAACATTTTCGAGGAAATAAGTTGAGATGGAAAACTTCTCCAAGAAAGAAGGGAAGCAGAGGATAATTGGAGACTGAATTCAAGAATTTTGTGACTAAAACATGGGCACAAGAATACATTGTGTTTTCATAGGCAAGCAAATGGAAGATTCTAAAAGAATAATGTTCAAGAAATAGTTCTAAAAAATTAAGAAAGGGTTACTAAATTTGAGTCCATAAAAAAACAACATGTATTTTTAAAATGAATTATACATGGAAGAATATAAGGCACATCCATATCAATTTGTAACTTTTCTCCAAGGGATCCCTTGCTCAGTTTCTAAGGAAGACAACCCATGAGGTAGGGAAAGAAATAACATAAATTGAAGAGATTGAAGTAACTTGGGGGTTAGGGATAGACAAATATCAAAGGCTATATGATATTTTTATTCACTTCTTCCATACCTACTATTGCATTACCAAACATGATCTTTGATGAATATAAAATTAGTCTAGAAGGAAACCCAAACTTGTACTTAATGAAAACTATTCATTTATGTCTTTGTCGACGTTTAGTTCCATCGTCCTTTACAATGGACCCTGCAATATTCTAACAAAAATCATAGTAAATCCCTTAAAAATATTCTCCTATCTCTTATCCTAGACAACCAATGAGGTTTTATTCATAAGAAGTAAGTAATAGACATTATTTTGCCCGCCTAGAAAGTTTCTCATTCCTCGTAGGTCAATAAGGAAAAACTAGTAATTATTAAAATGGATATGGAAAATGTCTTTGATGGAGTCCATTACTCAATTTTATTTTATGTTTTACATAGGTTTGTATTTGTATATTATGTTATTCAATGGATAAAATATTTCATGGGAATCCGTCAAATAGCCCCTTTTGGTAACTAACATACCCTCCCCTCTTTTATAGATAGAAAGGTCTATCTCAAGGTTGTCTGATGTCACCAATCCTTTAGATAATTATGACAGACTCATTAAGTTTAAGATTTGAGCAAGTGAGGATAGCTAGTAACCTTCGATGGATAATTAAGTATCTCATTTGCTAAAGAAATAAATCTCTCATAATTTGTAGATGATACCCTTGTTATGGGAGAAGCCTCATCGATGATTACTAAGTGGTTCAAGAATACATTGGATCAATCATGAATTTCTCATGTGGTAATATAAATAAATGTAAGAGTCATCCCCTTTTGTAGTGCATGGAAATAATGTTAGGTTTCCATTGAGTGGTTGAATAATAAATTGGATCAATCATGAATTCCTCACGTGGTAATAAAAATAAATTTAAGAGTCATCCCTCTTCTTTTGTAGTCCATGAAAATAATTTTAGGTTTCCCTTGTGACTTCAATTGGACCACACTCAAATAGTTGGTCATGCCTATTATTATGGAATGACCAAAATATATACATTGGCTTCATAATGTTTGAAAAAGTTAAAAATCCAATGCAACAATGGGGCACCTAGATGTTAAATCAGTGGGAAGGGGCATCTTAAAAAAATCAATTTTATCTACTTTTCTAATGTATCAACGATCAACCATGTTGGCTCCAATAGAGATATTGAAATAAAGTGGAAGAGAAATAAGGAAAATTCTATGGAAAGATGGGAAATCTATCAGTAAGAAGTTTCATAAAATTAGACTTATAATTTAGAACACAGTGAGAGAACCTAAAGAAAATCGAGGACTAGATATTAAACACCCTCACCTTATGAAATTATTTTTGTGAGTAGAAATTCTATACAGATTAATGATAGGGCTGGAAAATAGTCTCTCATAAAAGATACTTCAAAGAAAATAGGAAGTGATGCCTATATCATAGAATCTTAAAAGAATAAGGATATTCAATCTTGAGGCTATGTAGGGAAGCAAATCATATCATCTGAGATCATCTCTTTTGGGTTCAAGGAAATAAAAAAATAATTAGTCCCTTATCTTATTATATGGAATTATCTAGGATAGAATGGTTGAAGAATCAATGGATTCACACTTTATGTGCAATTCCAATATGGGATTGATTGATTAGATTCACGTCTTTGGAAGGAATGGAAAGACCTTTATTCGTTGGGCCCTTTAATGGATCCAATATTCTCTCTTTTCTCCTTGGAGTGACTCCTATTAACCTGTTTTCTTAGGATAGAAGTGGTTGGGGCATGTTATCTCTATGATCCTCCCTAGAGGAAAAGTTCGACCTTTCCAAGGGGAAGATCTAATGATACTATAAGCAAGATTCCACTGCCACTTTGACATCCTTGCCCCACACTTATATTGAAGTGGATGTGGGAAATTTTCCTCTAGTATATTTATGTCTTCCCCTTGGAGAGGTCAGACTTTTCCCCTAGGGAAGATCCGAGAGATAACAAGGTCCTCATGCTAATTTCTACTAACTTCAAGATAAATATTCTCTTTTGTTTAAAGTTTGTTTTCCACCCACCCAAATAAGTTCTATGAAAACATATATGGGAAGGAGATAGCTTGCCAAGAATCAATTTTTTTTGTTGGATCATGGTCCATTACAATCTTATAACCTATGAATATTTAAAGAAACAAGGATTCAAGGCCCATCAATATTTTCACTTGTTTTCTTAGCCAAAGAATCAATTAGCCATCACTTTTTATAATTCCACATCTATATCCAGGTTTGGCAGCTCTCATTTAATAATCTAGGATAAATTATGTGACATCCAACGTTTGGCATAAACATTTAGAATATCGAATAACAACTTTTGGTTCATTCCAAATCAAAAGTCTTCTCAGTTGAGCCTAGACTACAATGCATAAATTGTTGTGATGGAAAATATGGTTGGTTAGGAACGTGATCACTTTCAGTCAAGAACAATCCTCTCCAAGGAAATTGGTAGCACAAGTGTGACATATTTTCTCTAAATTGATCATTTCCAACGAAGTTAAAGGGAATAAATCAATGTTTCTTGAAGTGGAGAGGTGGTTTTGATTAAAGTATATCTCATCTCGGAGGATCTTCCAATCCAAATTTCTATGTGGAAGGCTCCATCCTTCTCTCTCATGGAAGGTCAGACTGAATGAGGATGAATTATAGGATTGGAAATCAAAGATGAAATAGTACGTTATCTTCTTCAATAGTGCAAGATAATCTTGGGTTGGAAGGTACGTGGGTGGGTTGTCTTTAACTGCAAAGGAAATGATGAACTAAACTTTACCCAACTTATAAGGGAATATTTTAATAAACAAGAAGAAGCACTGGACTTATATAAAAGGTTTAACTTTCTCAGGTAAAAGGGGACCATAAATATTATAGTAATTAGAGAATCCATAATAATAATTCATCAAATGCAAAATTAACTCATCACTCAGAAACAAAACCTCTTTAGTTTGGTCCAAAAAATGTAAGATATGGAAAGGAAATATGAATGCATTGATTACTTCTAGGCATTGAGGGAATTCAATAGCTGGGAAGACTCCATGTAAAATGAAGGTGTCCCTTTAAACCATGGAATGATGAGTTAAAAGTGGAGTAGAGCGGGTCCATCTTTATTTTACCTCCCATGAATAATCTCTCTTTAAACTTTAGAAATGGCACACAAACGAAGTTGGAATATAAGTGTCATACCTAATTATGGTGAATGAGATGGGATTGAACTCCACTTTCCCTCATCATACCCCCCATCATTTCTCTAAGTGTGACAGTGGATAGGCCACTAAAATTTAAATGTGTCTCATTAAAATGTAGGTGGTATTTTAATTGTTTTTGTTTATTCCTTTTCCAAGTATTGTTTTTTGGGTGGCCTAGTTAGTCCCATTAGTCCAGTTTGGTTTACTTGGCTTCCTAAGTTATGTTGATTTTTGGACAACATCAGGAAGACATTCTCTTAGATAAGTAATTAATATTATAAATATTGATTATTAAATAATTTATATAATAAGTAAATGATAATAATAATAATAGTTATTGATTATACAAGGGATGCATCCTTTCACAGATGGTCACCATATGTTAGCTATATATCGAAAACCCATCATTATAATAATATATATCTATCATACATATCAACTCATATTAAAAATCAACATGGTATCAGAGCAGGTCTTGGCTCAACTCCCTCATGAGAGGGCCCAGGAAAATGAGAGATATCTTATGTTTTGTGAATATTTTTTTAAGCATGTAATATGTATTTTTATGACTTCGTTGGAATGGATGTGCAACCAACTTGGACTTGAATCTACAAAGGATTTCGCAAGCGTGAAAATCTAGAACGTGGAACCTTTAAATACATCTAGGAAAACTAATGCGTTGTAGTAAATAGTAAGAAACACGGGATTCACTCCTAAAGTATGGGGAATAATGGGCACCACATATTGATCAACAAAAAATGATGGAAACTCACAGAGGTCTAAGTTCATTGAACTTCTCTCAATTAACTTTTCCAAAATTCAGGGGTGATTGCTCTGTGTTGGCACCACAAAAATAAGTCATGCAAGAATATCTTTATTAAATGACAAAATATTCAATACAATGCAGTGATTGACTTTGAAAATTAATTTATATCATGGTTGAAATTTCGGAGGTGGTCACTCTGTTTCCGCACAAAGATTTATATTCAATGCCAAAATATTCAATACAACGTGGTGATTGACTTTGGATATTATTTTGTAGGGAAAGGATGAAAACATCAATACAACGTGGTTATTGACTTTATAAAGTGATGATTGAATTTGTAAATAATTTTCGAGCGAGAGGGGTGAAATTCATGGAAAACAAAAAAAAAATATTATATATTTTATAGTGCAATTTATACTCTACCATCTAAGTACAATATAATTTGGTAATTATATTGAAAGGAATCTACAACCAGAAAGAGGTGCAACTATTGGAGTTATGAGTATTTTTTTTTGCCTTTGAATATATGATCTCGCATATTGGGCATTCTCATTTGTCAAAGGCAATTGTTACCATTTTATCCATGAGTTTTATGGACATTGTTCGCACATGTACTTATTGAAAGAACATTTATAATGTTGGAAATCTTCTTTTGCTTATGCACACCAGTAGTGGTAATGGTAGGAAGCCTCTTTGTGTTGGTTATTTTAATACAGAAGAACCATTTGAATAAATACATTTTGAATCTCGACGTTGTGCTGTTGAAGGGAAAATGGTGCGATGGTCATTGAGGTTGATTCACATTTGATTAATGCACAAATATAGAGAATGAGCAATGTGTAAATGCATTGTGACTATTGTAAGTGGAATATTGGTTAAAACATACAAGAAAATAAATGGATATCATATAGAGAGGGACGCAGTACTATATCCAGAGGGAGAAGAGATTGATTTATCTCCAGATAAGGAGGAAGAGCTATCTTCAATGTTAGAGGGAGAAGATACGGAGGAGGATTCACCTCCATCTCTAGAGGGTGTATTTGTTGAACCACTCTCAGTTCTGGGACTCATATTCTTCTATGGAACATGTAGTGACCTCATTAGAAGAATGGTACCTATAGCCCATGGCATGACATTGTCCCCGGAGGGTCCTATGTGGACTAGTAGGGGGGAATGTAGACTTCATCTAGATGTGCCTCAGAAGGTCAAATGAAGGAACCAAGACATTAGTTTCATGAGGTAACCTCGATATTTCCTAGAGAAGACATTGGTTCCATGATGGAACCTAGATATGTCTTAGACATGTGTTCCACAAGGGAACCACAAGATGTATAGTATGGACACAGTTCATGAGTGAAGCCTGAGACTAGACACTTCAGAATATTTGGGTGTCCAGTATACATTCATGTACCCAAGAAGAAAAGTACCAAGCTAGACCCTTCAGGAAGAAAGGGTACATTTGTGGGGTACAAAGAGTCTTCAAAGGCATACCAAATCTACATCTTTGGTTAGAGATAGATTGAGGTGAGTAGAGATGTTACCTTTCAGGAGAAGGTCAAATGAAGGAACCAAGACATTAGTTTCATGAGGTAACCTCGATATTTCCTAGAGAAGACATTGGTTACATGATGGAACCTAGATATGTCTTAGACATGTGTTCCACAAGGGAACCACAAGATGTATAGTATGGACACAGTTCATGAGTGAAGCCTGAGACTAGACACTTCAGAATATTTGGGTGTCCAGTATACATTCATGTACCCAAGAAGAAAAGTACCAAGCTAGACCCTTCAGGAAGAAAGGGTACATTTGTGGGGTACAAAGAGTCTTCAAAGGCATACCAAATCTACATCTTTGGTCAGAGATAGATTGAGGTGAGTAGAGATGTTACCTTTCAGGAGAAGGTAGTCTTCAGGAGATCTAGAGGATATCACATGGAGATTGATAGTGAGATATATGAAAAGATGGTGCCTTCTCCCCCTAACCATCCAGCAGTTCAGAGGGAGACAGTTGAACTTATTGATCCAATTGATCCCATTGATCCTATAGCTCTAGTTGATATTTCAATAGATATTGCAGTACGTTGGGAGAGACCTACATGGGGTTGTCAGATTCTGTAGGAGGAAGAAGGACATTTAGCTCCTCTTGGTACCTTCCAAGAGAGTAAGAGACCTCGGAGATATTTGTGCTATGTCGCAACTATGATCCACATCATTGATTCTGAGCCTTCCTGTTATGAGGAGGAATCTAGTCAACGAGTATGGAGAGATGCAATGATGGAGTATCAATCCATCATGAAGAATGATGTGTGGAATATTCTTCTGAGACCTAAGGGGAAGTCAATAGTGACCTCCAAGTGGATCTATAAGATCAAACACACAACTAACGAAAGAATTGAGAAGCACAAAATGATATTTGTTGCTAGAGGATTCTCTCATGTGGGGGGAATAGATTATAAGGATACATTTTCTCATGTTGCTCAATACACTTCTATCTGGGTGATTGTTTCCCTTCAAACATACATGGGTTGGAGACTACATCAGATGGATGTGAAGACAACCCTTCTCAATAGAGAGATTGAGGAATAAGTATACATAAGAAGACAGATGGTTTCATGATACATGACGAGTCCGATCTGAGATATTTTCATCGATGTGACTTATTAAAGAATTGTATTAAATGAGCATAAAATGAAGTGCACCATAAAGAAGGAATAACCCAATAATGAAGAGACATATTCATCAGATCTGAACAAAAAAAACTTGATAACGAAGTTCATCCCTGGTGGACTATGTCTTTGAGTCCTCTCAAATGGGTAGGCCTTTTTGTTAACTCAACAAAATAATTTGGCAAAATACATTAGTATACCTCACTCTATAGTTAAGTTGCAGAAGATTTGGTCAGATCAAAAAACAGACAGCACCATTAGCTTCATGGCGTCAAATTACCCAAAAACGACTGTCTCCAAGCCTCGATTTGAGTTTGGTATTTTCAGGCCTCTCAGAAAATTTGTCTTGATTTCCATGCCTGCAACCTACATTAATGACAATACTCCTGCATTGAAATACATGCCCAGTACAGACTGGTGATTGTGCACTCCCCCCCGTGCACTATAAATGATTTGGCTTGTTGGTTGGCGAATATGTATTAAGGGCGAGTTGTTGGGGGAGGTCCTGGGGTGAAGCCCGCGGCCTCCTCCCTTTGGCTTATTTTTTAAACCATAACACATTCTCTGCTAATTTTAGCGATCCTTCTAGTGGATTATGTGTTGCTAACCTGATATGGTAGAATATGACTAACTTTGGTTGATTGGGGGTTGGCACCAGCCAACCCCTTTTTATTTTTGGATTTTCAGTAGTTGGCCCTCATTGGGAATTTTCCCATTGCCACGTGGTAGCCAAACATTGACCCACGTCATCCACCTGTACAATCACTCTGCCACGTCTCCTTCCTACCATGTATGGTACGGATTCCACATGTCTTCCACATCTCGTATAGACTACCACGTGGTTGTATGGACTGCCATGTGGCACTTCCTCATTGGTCCACATGTCGACCTGAAAATGTCGAAAATGAGTGACACATGGAAGCCTCTGGTGCTCCCACATCACCATGCTAACATCATGATGACATTGTCTCCCTCTATGTGTGCCACATACACTATAAAGAGTCTAATGCCATCCGTATTTATGTTGACATCAGCAGTAAAGATGTTGACTCGAAAATTTTGACCAAAACTTTGACTGCTAATACCTTTTGGTTTGTAACTCCGTTTGACGAATCATTTATGCCATTGTAAATCTTGCGATGCACTCTTCGCGATCATGCTAATTTTACTGAGTTTTGAGGATATCTTCCTTCAACTCATCCAAGTACTTAGGAGAAATCTCATCAAATAGAGGTATTGAAACTTCCTCACCTTGATCCATGATCATGGGAGGCTTAAAAAGTTTCAAGGTGGAAGATCTAGACAAAAAGAATTGGTACCAATTTTCTTCAAAATAGTGAAGGGTCCATATCAAATGGGATTGAGTTTCTTGCCTTCACCCTTCAACTGCTCCTTACTAATGTGAATCCATACCTGGTCTCCAATTTGGAACTAATGATCAACTATATGCTTGTCATGTCAACCTTTACATCGTGCTTGACTTTTCTCCAACCGTTCCCTGACTGCTTGGTGTACTTGATGGCTCCTCTGAATGAATTTTCAGGCTCTGTCTTCATTTCTTCCTTCATTTGAATCGACATGTCTCTCCCATACATCTAGTCCAAAGGGACCTTAGGCAAATACCCAAAACATGTCTCGAAGGGCGAACACTCAGTGGAGGAATGCAAGGCTTGATTATAAGCATGTTGTACATAGGGTATTTGTTCATCCCATAACTTGGGCTACTTGTTGCAGTAGCCTTGAAGCAAAAGTACCATTGTTCGGTTAACAACCTATGTCTGTCTGTCGGTTTTTGAATGCAGGAAAGAAGTGCTCCTCTTCAACTTGGTGTCCATCATTCTCCACAAGCTTGTCCAAAAATCCCCAAGGAATTGAGTATCTTGATTCAAGATAATGGATGTGTGTAACCCAAAGTGAACCCTAACATACTAAAAGAATAGATTAGCAATCTACTCAGTAGTGATATTCTTTTTACATGGCATCAAGATACACATCTTGCTAAACCTATCCACTACGACATACAAATAGTCATGACCTCTTTTTGACATTCGAAAACCCCCTACAAAATCCATGGAGATACTTTCCCATGGATGGGATGGAACACAAAGTGGTGAGTATAGCCCCAATTTTCTATTAGTGGGATTACACATATAACATATCACACACCCCTTTACATATTTAGTTACAATTGATTTCATCTAAGGCCAGTAAAAAAACCTTTACAGATGAGCCATAATTTTTCCTACCCCAAAATTCCCAGACACAAGAGAAGTGTGAGCTTCTCATATTACATGGACTCATTCATTTGTAGGAATACATAGCTTTCCAAGATGGTAGAGTAGGTTTCCCTGTAGATAATAGTTCTCTACCTTGCACCAGGTTAGCTTCTCAAATACATCTTTAAAATCGTCATGAACAACATATTGTTCCACATAGATATCATGAGATAAATAAGAATTCTTGATGCAGGAGCATCATAAGCAGCCAGCCAACATGAAGGCAGAAGACAGTTGGAAAGCACAACACACATTTTGCACATTTTGAAATGTTTTTGAAAAATTGAGAAGCGGATATTAATGTAGTAGTTAAGGGAAACATACTTACATGCTTAAACAGATCTTGAGCGATTTGCTCTCATCTGTCAATGTAAAAGGCATTTAAGCCCAATCAATGAAAGTAGGTAGATTTGAATTCATCGATTAGACAGTTAGAGAGTAGGAGGGAGAACAAATATAGACACCCTTTCCTTTGTATCATAGTAGTTGTTGTTGTATCATTAGCATAGAACAGAAGAAGAGAGCTATAGCAGAGATTTGTAGAGAAGAACCCATGTACAGAAGCAATTGAGTTAATATATGAAGCTTTGACTCGGATTTCATGGTGTTATGATGCTTACTATTTACATATGTTGAATGGTATGCTTACAGTTGTTTCATTTTCTCTGTTATGCATTTGTTATGATGCTATGATGTGTTGAAAGTATGATTTCATGTTGAATTTATGAAGTCTGAGAGAGAAAGAGAATGAGTTTCAATTGTTTCTCTTCCTGAGATAATTTTCTGCAAGGAGTGTAGTGAAACGTCCACCAGGTGTGCGTTGACAAGGGTTATGAGTTTTATCTTAGAAAGCTCAGGAGGGATACCGTTGTTCTCATTCTAGTAGAAGTGCAGGTGAAGCGAAGAAGCCGTGCAAGGTGTGTGCAGGCTAATTGAGGCCTTAGAACTTATCAACTAAGGTTGAAAGGTTGAAGGACTATTGTTGCAGAAAGTGCACAGAGTCGAGAGATCAAATACCCCGAAGTATTCGAAAGATTGCCGCAAAGAGTGTGTGCAGGAGTCCTTTTAGAGACTTGAGTTTACAAGTTAAAGTTCATAAGGGATAACACCTTTGAACACTTCAAAGGAGGATGAAGATTGAAGTGCTTCAAGGAGAGACGAGGAAGCGAAATCATCACACAGAAGGTTAAGTTTCAGGGGAAGAACATTGGCTCGTTTCACAGAGATTCTTGAGGAAGAAATCGAATGGTCAGAATTCTCTGTGGAGAACTCGCGAAGTTGCAAGGACCGTAGGATCTAGAGGAGTTGCAGGGTGGATAAGGGTTGGACGAACCCATTACGTTGGTGTCAAGGATCAATGAGGATCATCGATCGTGGTCAGTTTGGGCCGTCGGATCTTTTCACGAACTCGGGGTTCATGATTTTAGAGGTGGAAGACCAAACTCTTGGAGTCGCGAAGTCGAGTTGCAAGAAGGGAGGAAGAGATCCAGACTGTTGGATCCAAGGCACGGGAGAACCGTTGGATCAGAACCCCACAGAGCTATTGCGTATCAGAGACTCGGGGGTTGAAAGAGGTTCTTTTCAATGTGCGAGATCGCAAAGTGCCAAGAGATGAGGGCTCGCATGAATGCGTGACACATCCGTCAAGTGGGGGCCACAAGGTTGACAGGTGGTGTGAACAACTAACCCCCAGAGAAAGGCATAAGCAGTGACAAGTGGCATGTACTCGCTGCATTGAAGGAGTCAATCTACAGTTGACCCATCACCTCTCGGGTTTTCGCAAAGGAGGAACATGAAGGCTCAACACTCCAACTCGCGAGATTGTGAGTTGCGAGAAGTGTGAAAAGGAAGTCAACCATCGCCTCTCAGATTTTCGCAAAGGGAGAGTGACAAACTTCAACACTCCAACTCGCGAGGTCATGAGTTACGAAGAGGCGCTAACACTTATCCCTAGCCAATGGTTACGTGTCGAGGGCATTTCCAAGGAAGGAGCCATACCCCATCGCATCTCGGGTATCGGCGTTTGGTGAAGAAAAGTTGAGGGTCTTTGACTCGTGACCACGCAAGTTGCAAAAGATGCTTGTGCTAAGACAAGGTCGTGGTCACTTATAGAAGGAAAAGCTCACGCCTGTTGTCAAGTTACATAGGGCGAGTTTTTACAAAGGACCCGTGGATTCATTGGAAGTTCCAGCGGGAATCAAAGGAGCCACTTCGGTTCAAGGGAATTTTAGAGTGATCCTGCATGTATCTTGGCCCGAGGGTCGGGGTCTGCACCAATTCTTCAAAAAAATAGAAGCATCAATAGGAGGTCTAGAAAGCATATCAACTATCTTGTTACTTGTACCCTTTTTGTATTTGATTACCAAATGAAATTGTTTAAGAAAACCCATCCACTTGTAATTTCGATATTGTTGCATCTTGGTTTGTGCTTGGAGATACTATTAGGGTTGGTGATCTGTATGTATGATTGTTTCCTTCCCTAACAAGTAGTTCTTTCATTTCTTAAACTTTGAACTAATGCATACAACTCTTTATCATACGCATGATAGTTAACAACAACTTGGTTCAACGTTTCAAAGTAGTAACATATAGGCTTACAATATTGCATCAATACAGCACCCATGACATATTCGCTTGAAGATTCAGTAGTGCTAATATTAGTGCAGTATTGATATTTTCCTTCGAAGTGTCGAAATCTTTTTGTTGTTTTCCTCCCCACTAAAAAGTGTTCTTCACACTCATTAAGGCATGCAAAGGAGCTGCAATAAAAGAGAATTATTAAATGAATCTCCTCGACTACTGGACTGCACCTAAGAAGCTCCATATTTTGGTTTCACTTTTGGGCTCATGCTAATTTACAATTACATCAATATTGGAAGGATCAATTTTCAATTGTCCTCCTTCGACAATATGACCTAAGTATATAACTGCAGTCTTGCCAAATTCACATTTGGATAATTTTACATACAAATTTTCCCTTTGCAAAGTATTAAATACTTGCTTTACATGCCTTACATATTCATCCCATGTCCCACTAAATCTAAGAATGTCGTCTAAATATACAATCATAAAATCATCTAGAAATGGCATGAATACATCATTCATCACACGCATGAAGGTTGTCGGAGCATTACAAAGACCAAATGGCATAACTAACAACTCAAAAAATCCTTGTTTGGTTTTAAAGGAACTTTTCCATGCATCTTGTTCTGCCACCCTGATGGTATCGATTGCGTAAATCCAACTTAGTGAAATAAACAACATTCTTTAATTGATCAAGTAAATCATCTATGCGAGGAAGAGGCTATTGGTTTTTCACTGTGATTTTATTTAAGGCTCGGTAACCGACACACATTTCCCATGTGCCATCCTTCTCTGGCACCATCACAATCAGAGAACCACAAGGAGTTGAGCTAGGCGTGATGACCCCTTGATCCAATAAGCCTTGTACCTGCTTTTTGATCTATGTCATCTCTACAACTGACATCATGTACATGCCTACATTAGGAAGGGGAGAATTCTGCTCAAGATGTATTTCATGTTGGATTTGCCTCTTAGAAGGTAATCCAGCTGGTTCCTGAAAAATATCATCATACTTAGAAACGATATCAGTTAATTATTTCTTATGAGAAGGATCACATCCTTGGAAATCATCGGATGTTCTGACATACTTTTCCATTACGAACATGAGTACATATCTCTTATTAGTGTTTATGAGTCTCTTCATTTGTCCTGTACTAACAAGTGTGGTGTTTACCCCCATGTTGTGGGATCTAACAATATATTCCACTCCCCGTTTAGTATGGTAATATTTGTTCTCATGACGAAAGAAGACTGCTTTTCTATCATAAAGATAAGGACTCCCCAACACTATGCAACATATATCAAGCGAAACAACATCCAAATCAACTTCATCAATCAACTTTGAAGCAATAGAAAATCTAACATTACACTGCTTGGTGACATTAAGTTAATCTCAAAGATATGTACTGCCTTTGGAGTCAAACAAGGTTGTCCCTTGTCCCCTACCCTTTTTGGCATATACATTGACAAGTTAGAAGATTGCTTGGAAAAAGTAGGTTGTGTCGGCCCTACTCTTACTGATATTGTCATCAATCTTCTTCTTTATGATATTGTTCTTATGGCAAGGAGTCCCCATGATCTTGAAAACCAACTAATAATCCTCAAGGATTTTTGCTCCAATATGGATATAACTGTTAATACTAATAAGACTAAAGTCATGATTATTAAACTATACATTTCTAGCACAAGGAATAGCAACTATACATTTGGATGATTTCTTTCTAGGAGAGCATCTATACATTCAAACTGTTAATTTATTAAACTTTAATTAAATCGCAATTACATTAATTTTGATAACTCAAGAAAATGGCTTGAGAGGCGAGCTATGTCTCTTCCTTCGTTTCTCGTCTAATCATAAGGCCTTAGACCATATCTGTGAGTGTTAATTTTGTTGGAAACGTAATCCATTCGGGTTACAAAATCTATGGAAAATGAACAGTCAAGTTCATGTAACGATCATAGGGAGTCCAAGAGACCTTGGAAGTTGAATCCAAAGGTCACATCAATGTATCATATCATTTAATAAACACAATCCACACTTATCTTTATATGCTTGTCTAACAGTGGTATCAGAGCGGATCGTTCTTGCTGACCAGATCGTTGCTCTCCATGGGAAATTGATGTTGGTGTGCCGAAAAGAAAACCTGGAGATCCAGCACAGCAGTAGAAGAAGAAGCAACCGAAGGAGAACAGTAAAACCCTCAAATCCCTACGCCTGTTTCATTGCATTTGCTCTGAAAGCATGGATGGCAGCTGCGATGGAGGCGATGGCTACAGGGATGACGACATTATACAGCAGCAAAATGCCATCCAGGCCCAGGAAGCCCTCAAAATCCCATTCGTTGGTGACAAGGAGTCTCTTTCTACCTTGGTAGCTGAGTATAAAATAGGCAGTTCTATCTTAAAGGCAAAAATTGAGGTATTGGATGAGTTATATGTGGCAATTTGACGTACGCGTGGTGATGGAAACTGCTTCTTTCGTTCCTTCATGTTTTCGTACCTAGAGCATATATTGGAGACCCAAGATGAAGCAGAAGTGGAACATGTGTTGAAAACAATGAGCAATGCAAGAAAGCCCTCCTGGACCTGGGATATGTAGAGTTCACTTTTGAAGACTTCTTCTCAATATTGATTGAGCTGCTTGAGAGTGTGATTCCAGACAGGGATTCATCTATAAGTATTGATACACTCATCCAGAGGAGCCGAGACCCATTGGTATCAAATTATGTTGTGATGTTTTTCAAATTTGTGACATCGGGTGAAATTCGTCGAAGGACCGATTTTTTTGGATCTTTCATAATGGGTGTAAGCAATGGAACAGTGGATCTCTTCTTGGCCATACTTGTGAATGACAGTCAAGAGAATTGGAACCACTTGTCCCTGACAAGGGGGAAATCTAGTTGAGTCAGGTTCCAAGATTGATTTTGAGTCAGGTTCCCAATTTGATTTAGAGCCTGTGAACAAATGATATTGTTTTTTATATGGTTTGTGGTCATAGACATGAAGTTATGCTTGTTATATTTTCAGATTTTTGAGCCTTGAGCTCTTGTTAGTTTATGGTCAACTTAAAACCATGCCATTTAGTAGAAGACATCAGCTTCTGCTAGACATTTGGTTTGTGGTCATCTTAAAACCACCAATTGAGCAGAAGACATGAAGTTCTGCTTGTTATATTTTCAGATTTTTGAGCCTTGAGCTCTTGTTAGTTTATGGTCAACTTAAAACCATGCCATTTAGTAGAAGA
>JZKD02S1674562.1:234893-279470 GCA_000966675.3 Picea glauca
TTGAGCTCTTGTTAGTTTATGGTCAACTTAAAACCATGCCATTTAGTAGAAGACATCAGCTTCTGCTAGACATTTGGTTTGTGGTCATCCCGAAACCACCAGATTGGTTTGTGGTCATCCTAAAACCACCAGATGAGTTTGTGGTCAACCTAAAACCACCATTTAGTATAAGACATCAACTCTCACCTTGGACTCATATACACCCCTTTGGATTAAGAAGGGGAATGTTGGAAACATAATCCATTTGGGTTACGAAATCTATGGAAAATGAAAAATCAAGTTCATGTAACGATTATAGGGAGTCCAAGAGACCTTGGAAGTTGAATCCAAAAGTCACATCAATGTATATATCAATGTATCATATCATTTAATAAATGCAATCCACGCTTATCTTTATATGCTTGTCTAACAAATTTAATATTTAACTACGTACTCCTCACAAAATACAAACAATGTAACTCTTTCTGCTCCAACAACCAAATTCAAACGATTGATACTGTACTAAAATGGGAGAATTCGAAATAAAGAAAGGCCGTCGATAAGACAACACATTTATTCTGATGGGCAAAGTCACCATTTATTTACTTACGAGCATCACGTAAACTTACATTGAAGATCTCCATTGACACGAAATATTATAAGGAAATGAAAGAAAAACTAATACGATATGATAGGACGGGATATCAGAATTCAGTATGGTGTCTGCCCGATTCCATTTCCAGGCGGGTCGTAGTTGCAGATAACGAAAGTCCAACCGTTGTTACATTGAGCTTGAGCACAGCCGAGCCTCTTGAAATCTCTCCACACCACCTGAGTATAGTGCCCACATACTTTACCTTCAGCGCAGGAGTTAGAAGAGTAATCATAATCTTGCTTCTCGTTAACCCAAGCCATCACGGCGCCTCCCACGGGATCTGCGTTTCCCCACTGCTCGTAAATATTTTCTCCGTATTGACCACCAGAGTGCTGCAAAGCACAGTCTCCAATGCGCTGATTTGCATACCCACTTGGGCTCTCGCGTCATTGTGAGGAGATAAGAATTGCTGCTGCACATCTTGGCCTTGCCCTACGAAGCAGTAACCATGCCATTTGCAGGAAAAAAACATACTTGAACAACGAGTTCATAGTGACAGCACTAACAGTAACGTCAATCCAGAAAGAAAGAATGAAATCACTCGCTGCCCACGCAATTCAATATGTGAAAACTCAGTTACGTCTATTTATAGCAACTCACAACCACATATTGCTTCAGCATTTATATTCTTAAATTCTAAGTACTCACGGAAATAACTCATTCTGAAGAACGCCGAGCCTTCACTGACTTGCAATCTCATCAGTCAATTCCACAGAATGTTGCGAGGCAAGCGGCGAGAAAGATGGAGATGTTGTGACCTGCTTTTGCATTGCATAAAGAGCTGGTGGGTCTAAATCCGTATGAAACACGGCTGTTTGAAACGCAAACTTTAATGGAATAGAAGCGTAGATTCACGAAGTGTCATCTTATAACATGGACTTTTTGTTTCAATGTCCTTCACCATAAAACAAAAACAGGGAAGTACTCTAACACGTTCCAATGCCCTTCACCATAAAACAAAATCAGCGAAGTAGTCTTAACACGGAAACATATCCATTGAAGGATATACCATTCAGAAAGAAAAGCATACCTAAACATTTAGTGTCTTTTGAAGAAAAAGCTAAACATCTATCGGAAGATTCAATCAGTCAAATGCAAATTTTGTACGCTGCGCGCCAATAAGCAGAGCGGACGATAATATGGAAAGTACGATAGCAATAGGTAATGGAGATTAATAAGAGGTTTATCAAGTTTATGATAACTCGGTAAAAGATTAGCATAACAAATGAGATAAGATAGTCAAGGCATTGGCATAAGTCATTGAATGCATCCGGTAATGGTAGACGGTGGATTTTGAGATATTGCCTCAAATTTTCACAAGCACGTATTTGTACTTCAATCTATTAAGATAGGTTTAATGCAAACTCGGTCATGCTCTAAAACCTTCTCCTAATGCACTCATAGGAGCAAGCCATTGGGAACGGAATTTGCATGAAGAGAGCGCCTCTTAATCTCATAATAATAATAATAACTAGCACAGCCGCGCTGGTGAACATCTAAAGGTTTTGGCTTGCTCAAAAAATAAAACACAGCCTTAAAATGAAACGTAACTATAAAATGAGACAAAAATTTCAATCCCAGTGGAAACATCTTTTGAAAATAGAAATAAAAAAAAAGAAAAAAAACAACAAAGAGCGTTTAAGTAGTTGATGAATGTGATGTGAGCTACAACAGACCTAAACCTGTCTAATTCTAGACTTAAAAAGGAAAGAATCACAATAGCCATCTCATCAACGATGGGGATGCGGAGATAAAGTAGACTCCTCCACACTAACAAGAAAAAAACTGCGGGAAAAAAATCTGATTCATAATTCAGATAGTAATGCCCATAAAGTTAAAAACACAATCACAGAAATCCAAAAGCCATAGTTCACATTTATCATGTATTTACATGCAGAAAGGAAAATACGAAATTGCATTTTCAACTTGATGTAAGACACAAGATACAAAGAATTTAATATTTCAAAAGGAACATTAACCTAGACGAATAGACGGATTGATGTAGATTACCCAAGCGTATAACAATTACAAACAGTTAACCAATTTCTAAATCCAAATTCCAAAGTCATTAATATATCCAATATTTCATTAAATCAATTGACTCTAATAAATAGAAATGTATAAGCATGCAGATTGCTCTATCATGTATAGAGAGGGTGCTTACAAGGGGTCTTAAATAAAAAAAACACAGCAGGTGACCGTCACTATCACCAGATTATAACAAAAATCCATTACTCTTTTGCAACGGCTCTGCGAGTGCCACACATTAATCATATGGTTAATAATGAGAAATATGAAACAAATATTTCCATAGGCACAAAGCTTTTAGTGAATAATTTGGAATAGAAAAGAAAACACAGAAAATACATCTGCCAGCTTTACCGATACGAAATGTCAAGGAAGATGAAGACCAACACTGTAAGAGTTGTTTATCCTTGTCAACAGTTCAGCTAGGGTACTACAGACTATACAAAAGACTATTTTTTAATCTTTGCCAACTACTGCTCGCGGTCGGCCATTGCATGTCGTCCGCCATTGTTGAAACTCTGCAAACTGAAATGCGATATGCGGAAACACTCATACACATAAAGTTCAGTTCCGTGTACATATATGCAACGGGAAGTGGAAATGTTGAGGCTACGATCATTAGAAACTTGCGGTGTAATAAATATAAACATGTTAATGTTATTGTTTGCAAAACCCGAACCAGAAACTGTCTAGAAGTGATAATCAGCTAGTCACCATAGTAAATTTTAAATATGATTAAGTAAAAGTAAAAAAATAAACATGTAAATGGATGCCTTTATAATAGTGAAGAAGTTAGTGGTTGAAATCACAATTATTGATTTATTGGGACTACTAAAAATATTCCATCAATATTTAATCTTGTCCATACAAAACTGATTACGCACTAAAATCCTATTAAATATACCCATTATCAATAAGTGGATACCTTTATGCTTAAATATACAGAAAATCATAATATTGTACATAAATCATAGTATTGTACATGCAAAAGCTAGGTGTCATATTTTTGTCATATTTTATATAATCAAGACAACATAATCCACACACCAATAGTAACTACAGAGAACTATAATCAAGACACCAAGAGGTAAGTCCATGTCAATTTCTAATCCATAGTCACTTATTAGTAGAAGATATATTAATATTTTCACATATAATTATCTCATGAATTTTAGATCATAGTTGGATCCCATTATTTTTTTAGTTGATGGAAAATCTTGGATATGTTATCTTCTTCAACCCTTAGGACCCATAAGTGTTCGATATCATTAGGAGACCCATAAGTGTTCGATATCATTAGGAAGTTGTGGAGAATTCCTCTCCATGTATCACCCGCATCTGTGTGGGAATCAAATCTTATAATGGTTAATTTTGAGTTGAAATATTGCGAAAAAGACTTCTATCAGCCTTCTTTATTGGAAAAAAGGGATATATGAGAATAGGGGAGTAGCTTGCAATAAAAAATGGACAAGGAAGAGATTATTTGACATAACATATTTGAGGAAATAAGTTAGGTGTGAAAACTTTTCCAAGCAATACTTTTTTTTCACACGAAAACAAACAACAGACTTTGAAAGAATAATATTCAAGAAATAGTTCTAAAAATTTGAGAAAGGGTTACTTAATTTGAGTCCATCGGAAAAACATTATCATTCTTCCATATATAATTCATTTTTAAAATGAATTATACATGGAAGAAGATAAGACACATCCATATGTAATTTTTCTCCAAGGGATCCCTTGCTAGGTTTGTGAGAGGGACAACCCATGAGCCACGAAAAGAAATAATAGAAATTGAAGTCATTGAAACAACTTGGGTTAGGGCTAGACAAATATCTAAGGCTACATGGGATTTAT
Source organism: Picea glauca (assembly GCA_000966675.3). NCBI lineage: Eukaryota > Viridiplantae > Streptophyta > Pinopsida > Pinales > Pinaceae > Picea > Picea glauca. Next base: position 239,413 of record JZKD02S1674562.1, read on the forward strand.
ATTCACTTCTTCCATGCCTACTATAGCATTACATCTCTGATGAATGTAAAATTAGTCTAGAAGGAAACCCAAACTTGTACTTACTTCAAACTTTTCATTTATGTCTTTGTCAAGGTTTAGTTCCATCGTCGTTTACAATGGACCCTACAATATGCTAATCGCTTAAAATTATTCTTCTATCTCTTATCTTAGAAAACCAATGAGGTTTTATTCATAAGAATCGCTTAAAATTATTCTTCTATCTCTTATCTTAGAAAACCAATGAGGTTTTATCCATAAGAGTTACATAATAGACATTATTTTGCTAGCGTAGGAAGTTTCTCATTTCCATTAGGTGAATGGCATATACCCGTCTAGTAAATGAATCCCTCATATACCCCTTTAGGTGAATGGCATATACCCCTCTGGTAAATGAATCCCTCATATACCCCTCTAGTAAATGGCATACGCGCCCCTCTTTTCTAGATAAAAAGCTCTATGTCAAGGTTATCGCATGTCACCAATCCTTTAAATAATTATGACAGACTCAATGACCTTCAATGGATCATTATTATCTCATTTTCTAAATAAATAAACCTCTCATAGTTTGTGGATGATACCCTTCTTATAGGAGAAGCCTCATCCATGATTACTAGGTGATTCAAGAATACATTGGATCAATCATGAATTCCTGAGGTGGTAATATAAATAAATGTAAGACTCATCCCCTCTCCTTTTGTAGTCCATGGAAATAATTTTAGGTTTTCCTTGTGACATTAATTGGACTACACTCAAATAGTTAGTCATGCCTATTAATCTAGAATGCCCAAAATCTATACATTGACTTCATAATGTTCGAAAAAATAAAAATCCAATGCAACAATGGGGCTCCTAGCAACTAAATTTAGTGGGAAGGACCATTTTAAGAAAGCAATTTTATCTACTTTTCCAATGTATCAACGATCAACCATGTTGGCTACAATAGGGATAGAGTGGAAGAGAATTAAGGAATTTTCTATGGAAGATGAGAAATCTATCACTAAGAAGTCTCATAAACTTAGACTTATGAATCATGATTTACTCGAACAGAGTGAGAGAACTTAAATAAAATGGAGGTGATATGGATTTATGAGTGGAGCGAAATGAATAACAGATTGAATACAATAACATAGAGATATGGATAAAAAAAATAGATATCGAGTGGACAATAACTTCTATTGAATAAATAAAATAGGATAAAACTATAAAACTACAGAACTGAAAACAACTTGCTGAAATGGTGGTAGTTATCTCTGAGAAGAGATGTGGCTACTACACACATTCGTCTGAGTAGAATGATTACAATGAGGCTCAAGAGGCCTTTTTAAAATTACTCATGAATTCCAAAACCATAGACATCCAAAATCCTAACCCTAGGAGATGAATCACCAAAAGTTATGTAGACCGTGATGGGTAAGTTGGTACCTCAACTTCTTGGGGTCGTAACTTTTGCATACTATCTATGTTTGAAATGCGTGATAGCTCATTGGAAAGCTATTTTCGAGGAATACACATACACATTATTCCATCAAACTATGAATCTTTCTACAGTTTCACTGTGGAAAGCCAAAAAACCATTATTTAGGGCCCCAAAACGGCCCTCGAAGTACAGAAAAATGTATTGACATGAAAACTTCTAAAATACACCAGTTGGAATAGGTGGGAGGCCAAAAATATCCACTTTGATGCTGTGTAGGGCTCCAGGACAACCCTGGAAGTGTAGAAACCATAGTTACAAAGAAATTCCATCATTAGAGAGAAACATGTTTAACAAAAAATTGTCAAGATGGGCTAGTTAGAATAGGTGGGTGGCCATTAATATCCACCAAGATAATTCCTCCCCCCATTAGGAACCAATTTCCACCATTGCATTGAGTGCCCCCATGAGGTGAGGAAATTTCTACTAAATTTGGCCTCGGGTGAGTCACTTGCCTTGCTGCAGGATATGCCCTGTGTTGACAACTCGATAAAGCTAGATCCTCTGCTGACGAGTGCCCTTGACCTGTGTGTCCACTATATGATCAGTGGATGATTTTTCCATGCAGTTGGGATTGAGCTATGTTGGTGTCAATGGTTCTGTGATCTTTGAGGTGTCCAATAATGATGGAAAATATGGCTGAAGGAGGTCCACATTGAACACTAGGTGCAAGCCAAGGAAGGGGGAAGTGTTGAGCTCAAAAACATTGTCACCGATAACCTTGGTGACAGTGTATGACACATAGAAAAGTGGACGGAGCTTCTGATGGGGTGATGCAAGAGGTTTTTTCTGCAAATGTAACCAGACCTTGTCTCCCACCTGAAACTTGTGCAGTACCCGATGTTGATCATGGCGCTTCTTGTACTTAGAATTAGATTTCTACAAAATCTCATGCACCTACTAGCAGATGTGTTGAATCTGCTCAATGAATCTAGTGGTTTTTTTAGCCTCATATTGAACATGGGAATATTATGCCTCTATGTTTGTAAGAGGTAGTGCAACATCAACAATACCGAAGGGTTGGAATCCCAACCCCACCTAAAATGGGCTATGTCATGTGGAGCTATGGAGAGCCTTGTTGTAGTTCTGTTGAACATAGGGAAGACTATAATCCTATGTATGTAGATGCTTAGAGTTATAAATGCAAAAGATGTGCACAATCATCTGATTGATGACCTTCATTTGGCGATCGATTTGGGGGTGGAAGGCACTGGATTTAGTGAGATTGGTGTCCAATAGTGACCAGAGACTCGACCAAAATGTGTTGAGGAACATGTTGTCCCGATCTGAGATGATAGTCTATGGTATCCAAAAATGGACCCACACCCATTCGAAGCAGAGCTTGGAAATATATGCCGCTATGATGATCTTCTTGCAAGATCTGAGAATGGCCATTTTCTAAAACCGATCAACCACCACAAAAACACAATCATTGCCTTTCTTGGTGGACCGAATGCCAGAAATGTAATCCATCGATATGGATTCCCAAGGCCTCTTGAGTGTAGGAAGAGGGGTGTATAAGACTTGGTTATTGATGGTTGGCTTGGAAATGGCACAACCAATGCAAGATCTAATATAATTGTTGAAGTCATGTCGAAGTTTTGGACAATAAAAACATTTATGTAGAACGGCCACATTTTTATCCATGCCAAAATTGCCTACCATCCGACTGTAGTGAGCCTCCCAAATCATCTTTGCACACTCACTTGTGGGAACACAGAGGTAGCCCAGATGACATAACGATCGATACTGAATGTGAAAATTAGTGACATTTGTGCCTGTGCCCAAGAGTTGATAGGTGGTGTCAAAGTCAGGGTCACACTGATAAAGTTGGGGCCACTTAGATGCCTCATGCCCATAGGAATGGATCATAGTAGATAGTGCAGCAAAGGGATGTCGACTGAGGAAGTCAATGACATATTTTTTCTCCATGTCCTATAATTGATGTTGAGATGGAACTGCGGTAGGTATGTGGGCCACTTTTTATGGTGGTCATTTTGCAACTTCCCCTATGTCTCTATGAATTGTAGAGGTTTGTGATGAGTGTGTATGATTGTCTCCTTTCCCAGAATGTAATGTTTCCATTGACGACGTGCTTGTACAGTGGAATACATTTCTTTGTCATACGTGGGGTATTTTCAGATGGTATATGACAGTGTCTCACTATGGTATGCTACTGGATGACTGTGTTGAGTGAGAACAACACCTACAGCATAGTCAAAGGCATCAGTCTCAATATTGAATGGTTGTTGCAGATAGGGTAAGGAGAGTACTAGAGCTAAGCACAAGTGATGCTTCGTATCATCAAATACGCATTGTTGTTCCTTCCCCCATGTGAATGTTTCCTTGTCACTACCCTTGGTCACTTGGATGAGGGCCCATGCAATATGGGAGAAACCCAACATGGTCCTTCGATAGAAGTTGGCAAGTCCCAAGAAGCTTTGAAGATCTGTTAGTGTGGTCAGGGATGACCGATCATGGATGACTTGGATCTTATATGGATTCACATGTACCCAATGCTCATCAACAATGTATCCCAAGTATTGGAACCTGTTCATGCCAAAGGATCATTTTTCGAAGTTGGCATATAGCTTGTGTTGTCACAGAGTGCTCAAAACCTATTGAATATGTTGCATGTGCTCCTACCAAGTTATGTTGAAGCTGAGGATGTCATCTAGATATACCACCACAAAAGATTTGGTGAAGGGTCTCAATACATCATCCATCAACCTCATGAAAGTTGTTGGTTAGTTTGTTAAGCTAAAGGGTATGACCATCCATTCAAAGAGACCTTCTTTAGATTTGAACGTTGTTTTCCATTCATTAGTTGGTTCGATGGGAAACTGGTGATAACAATACTTTATATCAACCTTGTTGAAGAACACTTCCCCCTTTATTTGGTCAAGAAGGTCATCAATTTGAGCAATTGGGTAACGGTTCCTGACTGTGATTTTTTTAATTCTCTATAATCAATGCAGATCCACTAGGTCTCATCTTTATTTTGCACTAGTACAATCGAGCTTGCACAAGAGGAGGAATTGGGTCGGATGTGGCCAATTTTAAGCAACTCTTTGATACGGTGCTTTATTTCATCATTTTCCATCAATGAGCGATGATAGACTGGTCCATTAGGCAAAGGTGCACTAGGGGTTATATCAATTATATGCTTGACTTGGCAGTGCATTAGTACCCTGATGGGTGAGGAGAAGATGTCTATGTACTCTTCGACGATCTCGTCCACTTTATTCTACTTGAAAGAGAGGATTTGTATAGAGGTCACGAATGTGGAGGTGACCTTCTACTCACTGTGAGAAAGAATCACAAAGAAGACGAACTTCTCGGTCTATGAAATGACCTTACTGAATTGCTTAGCAGAGATTAAAGAAATAGTTGTAGATTGCACTACCTCTGGTATCATGTACAATTGTCTACCTGAAGTAATAATAACACTGTGGGGTCTAGACTCATACACAACATGTCACCTCCACAAATATGGCTGACCTAAAAGAACATCACAAACTTCAAGGAGAGAAGTATTACACAATACCTCATCTTTGAAGGGCTTGATGTCGTAGAGAAGATGAAACTTTGGGTTGACGTGGAGATATCTTCCTCAGTGAAGCCAACCGATGGTGTAGGGTTGTGGGTGCAATATCATCAGCATGCACAACCTCTTGATGACCTCTACTGATATCAGGTCTTCTAACTGTCGCTATTGAAAATGAAATGAAGAGGATCCCCCTTTACCCACATTTGTGAGTGAAAGAGGTGTTCCCCTTCCTCTAGTTCTTCTGGTTCACTTAGATGGAATTTTTAGGTAGCGACAATGGCACTAGGTTCATCATCGATAATTTTCTTCCCTCTTTTTCAATTAAATTCATATTCAGAATCTTCCTCTGACTTGGAATATTTCAGCTCGGTCACTAATGACAATTGGAGCGACATTCTTCGGTGTTGTGCCAAGGGATTTTAAGGTATTCACACCACTTTCCCCTGTCCTTCTTCAACTTCTCATTACCCTTCTTGGGTTGTGGCTTGGACTGGTTGTCCTAAAAGTGGCCATCTTTGCTCTATCATTTTTTTTGTGGGTTGGGGACACCTTTTCCCTGCTTTGACTGTGTTTGAAGGAGGCCAAAGTGGAAAAGAAAGGCGATTTTGGGAAAGAAAGCATGCACGAGGAAAGTGACAGCTGGAAGGAAGAACAACATTCATGCATGCATGGAAGACCTAACGATGTTAGGTTTAGGGTTTTGGTAGTGTATTGTAAATTGTTGAAGAGCGAGAAATGTATAAATATCGATACTTAGGTATCATAAGGGCCTCGGTTTTTGTTGATCAGAGGGACTAGTCGTTATTCTAGAGAAAAATATTGTAAAGCACGCGACGTTGTAGTGACAGAATGACTATAATAAAAGAGTTGAGAGCCAAATCTTTGTGGTCATATCCCAGGAGGGGGTGAACCACAGTAACATCTATGTTATGTGATGAATTCATGCATATCTTTGTTGTCTTTAGTAGTTATTTTTATGCTTATTGAATGAGTTGCTATATTTCTTGCTTATTTGCAAATATCAGTACATTGCGGTTACAAGTTATAATAGCGGTTCAATATACAGTTCTCATATCTCGCAATCAATCCTAGGATGTAAACACATGATTCTTATAGGCACCCATTAAAGCTATCTCAGGTGAGATGGTGTAGGGCACTTTGTGCGCTGCGTTGCCTTATGGTTTACCAGGAGGGCCGATAGTTTTAGAGTCTTTGTTGGAAATCTGAACAAACATGAACCTTGGGTCAATACAAACTTAGAAACAATATAATAGTAACCAACAAATGGTTATGTTTCCATTGGTAGGAATAAGAGAGGATTGAATAAATGAGATAAGTTGAAGATCTGTCAGAGGCATATCAAGAAACTATTAGGAAAAAGAAAAATGAGCTACTAAAAGAGGATGTTGAGACCGTGGAATCCCATAAAAGCATAGATCAAAACTTGGATAAAAACCAAAGAGCTGGATTTTTCACAAAAATATAACAGAAACCCTAGAGTAACACCTCGCAAATATCTTTAGAAATACGTGTTTACTGATTTACATGAAGTATTCTTCTGTGATTTTCCACACTTATTGCAGGAGTGGATAATAAGGTTGAAGGATAACCATGCAACAAACCAGATTCGACAAATCGTGTGGACCCCAGTATAGATTGAGCAGTTACAGTAGGTGAACACCAAATTCACCCGCGCAATAGATTTTTGTCTTGACAGTATTGTCGCAGTCTTTATAACAGAGTTTCCAGTAGACACAACAAAGTCGTACAGCGCAGTGGAGCAAGAGTTTCTACATGGACCTCAAGGAAGGTACATTCAATCGTTATATACTTCTATTAAAATATTGCTATATAACAAAGGGGTAATGACAATGGAGTCAGAAAACTAAACTTTCCTGCGTGCATGTGGGAAGGGGGGAAGCACTAAAAAAAAGAGGAGAAATGGAAGGAAAAAAGGATAAGGGAAAGAAGGAGGAACCCTTGGACCCAATCATGATGGATGATGACCAGATCAAGAAGATCATGGAGGCAGATGGAAAGACGCGTAGCAGAGTACCCTACCAATACAAGGTGAATACCAAGAAGAGAGCCATAGCCATGACGAAAGGCTTGGCGAGTGATGAGGAAGAGGTAGAGGATATCCGGGATGTGGAGCAGATTGAGGAAATGTTGTGCACAACATATGAGAGGAAGATGAGAGGTCCAATAGTGGGAAGATAAGGTAGTAATCCTATCCATATTAATGTCACTGTGGAACCCATAAAACCATGTGCGACTAACACACCAAAGAGAACACCACCATTTACACAACCGAAGCTCAGAATCACTTAGACAACATGAAGTACATCTACACAAGCAACAACAACTCGAGGGGCTATTTCAGGTAGCACTAGTCAGGTATCTACATCGCTCAGAGGTAGTAGTTCAACATTTAGAATGGGAGGACATGATCCCACCATCAGGTTACCATAATTTAAAGGAGAAGCATCAGAGGACTCGAAAAAACATTTGTTCATCTATGAGAAGATTTGGGAAGAAAAACATATCACAGACGACAACACTAAATTGGTACAACTAGCGATTACACTAAGCGATCACACACTGGATTTGTATATGAGTTTAGCTACAAATAATGTAGCAGGGACAACCAGAACAATTGCAGACATTAAGAAGTTACTAATAAATGAGTTCCATAAGCTGAGGTCAGAGGATCAATACATGAATGAGATGATATAAATCCGATAGAATCCTGGAGAATTTGTTTGGGAGATTGACCAGAGATTCAAGCAACTGAAAGGAAAGTTAAAATATATCATGACCGCTATGTAACATAAACACTTATTTTTCAACTCACTTCTCCCACACTTAAAGTATCCACTGCGACAACAAAAGTTCCAGATGCGGGCAGAGGCTTTGCAGGCAGCCTTGCAACTAGAGGAAAACTAGTACTAGCAAACGGACCCAGCTATAGAAGAAGTGAAGGAGGATTTTAAAAACTTAACGTTTCAGCTAAACCAGAATAAGAATAAGGACAAACATGAAGCTGTTTGGTGTACCACATGCAGTATGGAAGGACACCACAAGAATGAATATCCAACATTCACAGAATATATGGCAACAGGAATTCCAAATCCATTACCAGCAGGAGGACTATGGCGGGAAATCTGCAAGAAACTAAGTCACAATCCATATCACTGCATGATGATTAAGAAATACCAGACAGTTCCAAAGAGTTCATATTGCACCTTTTTCAAATCAGTGGGCCATAATGACAAATATTGTAGAACCATGGATATAATGCGAGAGAGGACATCAGATGCATATAGAGCACAGGAAGAAATGATGATGGTGCAATTCGCACCTTAGTTTAATCAAGTTCTAGCTCCATACAATATTGCACAACAATCATATAACAACGCACAATCATAGTACAACACAACACAACTTCAGTAAAATATCGTGCAGTATAATCAAGTGCTTGAGTATAATGCACCGATAGGAGATCGAGCAATCTGTAGATGTGGGGGACGAGCTAGAGGAGGTTTTGGATGAGGTCGAGGACCAGTGGTATGCCACAATTGCCAACAACCAGAACATTATGCAAGAGAATGTCTCAAATGTTTGCATTCATTCTAACATTTTAGACATCATACTCGATATAGGATATGAAGTTAATGTATCACCAAAGAATACATTGAAATGCATAGGAGAGACCACACTAGGATACTCATGTGTCCAATTGAAACTAGCAAACCAACACATAGTTCCGCCAATCAGGAGACTGAAAGGGGTGACATTAGACCTAGATGGAGTGCGCACTAAAGCAGATTTCAAAGTCATTGAAATAGTATATGACATAACACCTCACCCAATGTTGCTTGGTCTATATTGGGAATTTGACAACTAGGCCATAATCAGCTTGAAGACCAGGAAAATGACATTTGAGTCGGGAGAATACAGGGTCATTGTGCCATTAGATCCATCAGATGGGGAAAGGTTTTTAGAACCTACTTGCTTAGACTTAGAGCAAATCAACCAACTGTACAGAGCAACTGCGCGTGATGAGGATTACATAAACCCAACTGTAGATGGAATACTTAGTTGGGAAAGCATTACATCATGTGCGACATACTCAGAAACTGGTTTAGAGAACTGACAACAAAGGTTACACGAAGTGTCCATGAGAAGATGTGCACGAATAGACCGCGCAGTAAGATGGGTCAACACGAAAGTAAGGGAAGCACCCATTTTCCACTGAGTAAATGATTTGGAAACTTTCTTGGCACTGTATGAAGATGAAGTCTTAGAGAACTAGATACTGTTAGCACTTGATATAGCACTCAAGGCCACACCTGCAATATGGTGGGGCACACACAAAGAGACAATCATAGATTGGTGCTAATGTAAGAGGTTAGTGCGCATAAGGTTTGGTGCAGAACAAAAAAATAATAAGCAAAAGAAGTATGATGGACAAGGGGAACCAACAGAACACTTGGAGGAGTGCAGAACACTGTGGAAAATGACACCCACAGAGGAATGGCCTCATCATTTCATACACACTCTAGAGGGCATACCGACAAACTGGTATACAAATAAGGAATTGTGCAAAGGGACAACAACCTTGACGACATTGCAACAAAACTTTATAGTCACTTTCTCATTCGAACATGAGAACCCTAACATAGATGAAGGTCTCAAATAGATAAGAGGAGTGCTATTCATTGAGGGATCAAGAGTCGAACACATAACATAAGAACAACAGAGGAACAAACATATAGTCAAGGCAATGTTGTCATGTTACCATGTGCAAGAGGAAGCACCAAATGAAGATGATCTGTGTGATATTTAGATTGAAGAAGTCGAAGGAGAAAGAGAAGTGGAAGGTCCACCCATAGAATCAGAATTTATTGCCACACTGATCAAGTTAAAGAAAGTCAACATTGGGACAATCAAGAATCCCAAAATGGCCAGCATTGGATATTACTGGGATGAAAAAACAATACAAAGAATAACCAAGTTATTGCGCGAATACAACAACTTGTTTCCTACAACATTTACGAAAATGAAGGGCATAATTGAAGAGCTAGGAGAAATGAAGATACCACTCAGACCTGAAGCGAGATCAACCATATAGACTGAATCCAATATATAAGCAGAAAGTCAAAGCTGATAACAACAGGATGCTCGAAGCCAAAATCATAGAATCAGTCAAAGAATCAAAATGGATAAGCCCAAAGGTAGTGCAGGAAAAAAAAGAAGAAGGAATAAGGATATGTGTCAACTTGAGAAAGTTGAACGATGCATGCCTACATGACCCATTCCCTACACTGTTCACACATGAAGTGTTAGAGAACGTGGGAGGACATGAATCTTACTTATTTAATGATGGATTATTAGGCTACCATCAGATCAAGATAGCATAGGAAGACATATACAAGACCACCTTTGCGACATAATGGGGATCATACCAATACACAGTCATGCCATTTGGACTGAAGAATGCACCAATGATATTTTCCAGAGTGGTCATCATCGCGTTTAAGGAATTCATCCATTAGTTTCTGGAGGTATACTTCAAAGATTGGACAGTCTATAGTTTGTTGAAAGACCATGTACAAGTCTTGCTCCTGATGTTAGAAAGTTGTAGGCAGTGCCAGATATCACTAAACATAGAGAAATGCATATTCAAAACACTGTTTGGGATACTATTGGGCCATATGGTATGCAAACATGGATTATTAGTAGATCCTACAAAGATCACAATAATTGTTAAGTTTCTAGCACAAAAAATAGTCCAGAAACTAAGAGCGACGTTGGAACACACAGGATACTACAGGAAAATTACCAAAGTGTATGCACAAATTACTACACCAATGGAAAAGTTGTTAAGAAGGGATACAAATTTTAAGTGGAACAACGAGTGTCAACATGATCTGAATACCCTGAAAGAAAATATGGCCATTGCACCAATATTAGTATTTCCAGACTGGGAGAAGACATTCCATGTACATGTAGATGCATCAGCCATAGCACTTGGAGCTATCTTGGCTCAGCCAGAAGTGGGAGACTTGGATCACATGATAGCATTTGCGAGTAGGAAACTATTAGAATCATAGAAGAACTACAACACTACAGAGAGGGAAGGCGTAGCTATGGTCTATGCACTGCAAAAGTTCAGACATTACTTATTGGGGAAACACTTTAATATGTTCAAAAACCACTCAACCCTGAAATACCTAGTCAACAAGCAAGTGTTGGGGGGGAGAATATGTTGATGGTTACTACTGTTTGAATAATTTGACTTTGAAATAATCGTCAAGCCAGGAAAATTGAATGCAAGACCTAACCACCTATCAAGGGTCACAAATGGAGAAGAACTTACGAATTCAGAAGATAAATTCCCCGATGCACAGTTATTCTTAGTCTAGATAATTGATGAATACTTTGTAGATATCATTAAGTACTTGAGCACAGGTACTATGCTGCAAGAATATAACATCACATAGAATAAAGACCTGGTAGTCTATGATGTCGAATATCAATTGATTGCAAGAAACTTATACAAAATGGGCGCAAATAACATCTTGCAAAGGTATGTGCTAGAGAACGAAAGACCAAGAGTCTTAACAAAATCCCGTGAGGGAATATTAGGAGGGAATTATGCAGGCAAATCTACCATGTACAAGGTATTGCACGCATGACTATGGTGGTCAATGCTTCACAAAGACTCAAAGGAGTAATGTCACAGATGCGATGTCTATCAAAGGGTAGGTAAACCCAACAAAAGGAGCGAGATTTCATTATGAACATGAGTAACATTGGAGGAATTCGATAAGTCAGAAATAGACTTTGTGGGACAAATCAATCCACCACCAAAAAAAACATGAGCTAGGTACATTATCACTGTGATGGATTACATAACAAGATGTGTGGAAGCCGCACCAGTAAAGGATTGTATCACAGAAACAACAACACACTTACTATTTGAACAAGTAATCACTCGATTTGGGTGCCCAAGATTTTTGATGAGTGACCAAGGCATGTGCTTCATAAACAACACTATCAACACTATGACTAAAGAATTTGAAGTCCATCATCAGAAGAGCACACCATATCACCCACATGAAAATGGCACAGTGGAAGCATTTAACAAAATCTTGGAGAATGCACTGAGAAAGATCTGTAACGTCAACAGGGGTGACTGGGACCTCAAATTACCAACAATATTATAGGCCTACAGGACTATGTGAAAAACATTGACAGGTTGCATACCGTTTAAACTGGTCTATGCCCAAGAAGCAGTGGTGCCATTAGAATTCTTAGTACCAAGCTTTCACGTAGCAACAATTACACATATGACAAAACGAGCCGTAGTACAGGAGAGAATGAATCAGTTAATGACCATGGAGGAAGATTGCATCCTAGCATGATTCCACCAACAAGTTTAGAAAGCAAGGGACAAAGCTTGGCATGATAGACACATAAAAAAAAAAAACTTTCAAGGAGGGAGGCCTAGTATTGATGTATGACAACAAATCATTTCAGCGTCTAGGAAAGCTTAGAATGCACTTTCTAGGACTGTATGAAGTAAAATATGTCATAGATGGTGGATCTGTATAGTTGAGAGACTTATTAGGCGCATATATCAAAGGGATGATCAAAGGGAGCCAAATGAAACTATACAAGGATAGTAGAGCACCCAATGCACAATAAAAAAAAAAAGGCCAACAGATGCATAGTGCCCTGGAGGTAGAAAAGACACACATAATTAGGAACATAAACTCGACAGGGAGAAGAAAAACAACCACATAAAAAGGGAAACAAGCGGGAAATGGAAAAATGACAAAGGCAGTACGAAAAGACGGAGTTAGGTGGAATTAAATGATGGGATTCCTCATTAATCGCGTCAACTAGAGACATAAAGGAAAAGTAATGGAAATTATGAAAGAACCAGATGTGCATTGCTCACAATTAAGGAAGTGTCCTCGACAAGCTTCATGGGATGCCCATACAACACACGGACATGGGAACAAAGACTTTAATTGCGAAAAGAGAACATATAGAGAGCGATAGAGGTTAAGGAGCATAGAGCGGAGTTCACATAGGTCACAAATACCATTCATTCTCAACAAACATTTGAAATTCACCACCATGGCACCACCAAAGTAGGCAAAAGCAAGCCAGAGTACCATACAACCCATAGTTAGAACCAATTCATCGGTACAGTTTGAAGAAGGTGAAAAAGAGACGGCACAGATCATCAATGTCGACGAAATCCTATCTCCAGACACAACAATCGTGAACCCCACACCTATAGTGGAAGAAACCCAAAAACCAACACCAGAGGTCAGGAATATAGATACACTGACAGAGGTACACGAGCAGTAGAACTAGGACGCTGAAACCGTGAAGGAGGTGCAACCAGAGAATATCGAAGTAACTTCGAAATTCAATGGACCAACGATGAATTAGGAAGCCAGAATCAATCCAGACGAGTCTCAAACCGCTGTGTCAGATCACCCATCAAAAGGAATAGTAGAAGAGGTCACAGGTTGGCCATAAGGGTATTCTGAAACAAAATCAAGAGCTGTTGGAACCTCGATCCAACCACCACGGAAGAAATAAAAGCAATAGGTACCTAGGTCACCTCGCAAGCAACTCATCACAAGAATCGTTCTACCGCATATACTAGATGAAATACTGGAACCATGATGTAGTAGACCCAGACAAATTTCCAAAATTTGCAAAGAGAGTATACTTAGAGACCGTGGATGTAGATCCGATTGGGGAACCGATGGATCAACAACTCTAATTGGCAACAGGGTTGGAGAAAACAAGAATCTTAGGTCTACTGGACCTACCACATTTTTGTAGAGGTCAGTATGCAAGAAGTTGCGTCAAATAGTTGTTAGCAATCACACATGGTGAGGACATATGGCTAGAGAAGCTTGTCTCAATAGATGTAGATATTATTGTGAACATAACAGTCTTGCCATCCCAAGGCATGGATCCCGCGCAGTTTCTTGACGATAAATCCAGGGAGAAATCACTAGCAGAAGAGATGAAGAACAAGTATGGTATCGACAGGGGGACACGAGGGATCATTATCAAGAGGATCAACGATGTTGCAACACAAATGGGCGCAAAAATCTTAGCCTGTAAGTTGCTAAGAAAATTCCACAGAGAATAATTTCTAGTTGGGGTTGTTGTAGTTGCATCGCAATGTGTCGAGGGCGCAACGGTGAGTTGGGCACCCTATCTCTTGAATTTTTCCTAGATGACTATAAGGATACGCAAGACCTAGGAACAAAGTTTCATTATTCATGGCTAATCACGTTAATAACCTTTATGGGATGGAGGGAACCAAAATATGTAAATTTTGGTACCAGACCCAGACTAAACCAGGGAGTGAGATATCCGTTGTTGAAAGCCACGTCAGACGCTAGGCACAAAAGCATGAATGGGTCCATATTTGAAGTATACCTATGCGACTTGTAGGAGGCCATGAACAACATGTGGAGAATAACACCATAGGCTATTGCACGGTACCGGGACATCACCAAATTCAAGGCCATGCGACATGCGATGTAGATATAGGCGCACAAGGACCTTGATAAATAGTGGCTACAAATGCGTTAATGTATTATAGAGGGAGACATCGACATGGTGATCAAATACTGGGAGGATGAATGGAGGATTTTTTTCCTCACCCACAAAAACTAGGTGGGAATAAGAGGTAATCCACATAGATAGAAGGACCACGCATGCAAATGAAGGCAAAAAGAACCCCTCCAGAGTATACGATCACGGAGGATGATGGAGAAATGATAGCCCGAATGGTCCAGGATTGTATAGCTGAGGATTTTGACAACGTTGTGCATCAAAGGGACAGGATTCAAGAGGAGATGGTAGACATGAGACAACTCCTCAAATGAATTGAGGAAGTAGACATAGCAAGCAACATCATGGGAACATGACCATCAACACCGCAGACCAAGGAAAGAGTAGAAGAAGGAGAGTGAGAACCAATCCATACAATACTTCATCCAAACACAACATTCCACATCACACACAGTATGCATGGACAAGATCGTGGGGCAGACACCCCTAAAAGACTTATCTCAAATCCAACAGGTATTGACGCAGATGCCATCCAGGGCACTACACAAGTTGCAGTTTAGCGTAAATCATGAGGTACAGTCTCACGCATGAAAAGACTTAGTCAAATTGAAGTAGACAACAAAGAAGTGAGATGTGCTAGAAATAGTCAATGATCAGGCTAAGTTTGAGACCCAAGAGGAAAATGAGCGCAGGAAAGGATTGGAGCAGAAAGTGGCATGAACTTACGAGAATATTCCAAAGGATGCGTAGGGGTATGAAATAACAATAGTAGAATAGATTGATCATATTGTGAAGGAAATTGATCAATACCAAAAGAAGATTGAGAATCTCTGAGAAAATCGCATGCCCACTACTCCACCAGCAGTGAAGGAGAAAAGGAAGCAGGAAGCAGTAGCGCAACTGTAGGAGATAGAACAACAGGTCAGCACAACAGTCGACTTGTTTGATAAAGAAACAAAACTTTGGAAAAAGTTAGAGGAGGATCAACAGGTCCAAAGGTGGGACAAGGAAGAAAAAAGGATCAACGCAACGATCCAATACCTCAAGTAGAGGAAGAAGACAATGGCCATCACATAACGCATCAAAGGAGCGTAGGACATGAAGAATATGCAAGCAGAACTCACCACTGTGGAAACACATAAATAAGAGAGACAAAATCAAATGGAACTGCTGCAAGAGCAGGTAGAAAAAGTCATGGAACAGGCCAAGGAAACCAAGAAATGTATAGCACAGACCCAGGCAGAATGCACGAAATTGGTAGATAAAATCAAGGAGAAGACCACTCAGGTGCAGACACAGGCAACAAAGCTCAAGGAAAAGTTCCATGCGATCACCAAGGAGATCAAGGAAGCACAAAAAGGTTAGGTGGCTCGGGACGAGACACATGTCAGTGTTGGGGGCATGTCAGAAGCAAGACAAAGTGGAAAAGCAAGGCGATTTTGGGAAAGAAAGTATGCATGAGGAAAGCGAAAAATGGAAGGAATAACAACAAGCGTGCATGCATGGAAGACCTAACGACGTTAGGGTTAGGTTTTTTGTAGTGTATTGTAAATGGATGAAGAGACAAAAATGTATAAATATAGATACTTAGGTATCATAAGGGGCTCGACTTTTGTTGATCAGAGAGACTGGTCATTATTCTAGAGAGAAATATTTTAGCGAGTTGATATGGGATATTTTGTTGTATGACCTACTTTTGGAAGTTGTTGAGCTAGAGAGGACTAAGGAGGGTAGATCTTGAGGGTTATATCGTAGGCTAAGGATCCTAGTGTGATCTAGTCCACCTCATGTAGATCTTACCCGAATAAGGAGAATTATAAAGCACACAACAATGTTGTGACATAATGACTATAATAAAAGAGTTGACAGCCAAATATTTGTGGACATATCCCAGGAGGGGGTGAACCATGGTACAATCTGTGTTATGTGATGAATTCATGCATATCTTTGTTGTCATCAGTAGTTATTGTTATTCTTATTGAATGAGTTGCTATAGTTCTTGCTTATTCACAAATATCAGTACATTTTGGTTACAAGCTATAATAGCGGTTCAATATATAATTCTCATATCTCACACTCAATCCTAGGCTATAAACACATGAGTCTTACAACCACCCATTAAAGCTACTGAGAGTGAGACGGCGCATGGCACTATATGCGCTACGTTGCCTTCTCGTTTACTAGGAGAGCCGATAGTTTTAGAGGCTTTGTTGGAAATCTGAACATACATGAACCCTAGATCAATACAAACTTAGACATAATAGAATAGTAACCAATAGACTGTGAGGAGTTTGTAGATCCAAACTCTATCCTCTTCTACTTAAATTTATGCTTGATCTTGACAACATATCCATAAGTCACACCTAATGATGCGATGTTCGTAAACTCCATTTCTGTTTGAATGTATCTATGGAGAAAATCATAGTATTTGAGAACCATATGTCATTTAGAGTCTTTAATACCCAATTTGGTACATAGTGTATAGAAAATATTGGTGAAATATGGTACTGCATGGTCCCTTTCTTGATGCAATGTGGTCCATATTGTGTACTAGTCCTCATAAATTCCAACATGGTAGTATTGTTCTTTAATGGAATTCCTAAAGGAATACCATGTGGGAGAGACAAAAAATATTGCATTTTTTTTGTCTCCCTTTGCTCAGAGTAAGTATCCCACTAGTCCTTAACAAGGGGGATGGCCTTGAGGAGTGCAAAATTAATCTTTTCCTTGTCGAAAAATTTGCGGAACGAAAAAATACCCTTCGAGTGAATTCAACCATTTATCTATAGCATTCACATCAATCAGTCCTTCAAATAATGAAATATCAAAATTCACTTGTACCTTGAAGGGGTTTTCATGGGCATTTGATGAAGATACGTCTTATTTGGGCATCCACCGGAGTATCTTTGCAAAGTTGTCCATCATTTCATTCCTTTGTCGCATAAGGGTTCCTTAAGAAACAATTTAAAATAATCTCCTTCTCCATCATCCTTCTTCTCATCCCCCATGAGTTATTTTCGGGCTCGTCATGGTTGATCTTGAAAAGTCTCTACGAGTTTGATTCCCAACTTCTTGTACCCAGATCTTGTCAGGTACATGCACAAAAAAAATCAAACTAAGAGAAGATCGTTCTGACACCACTGATCTAGATTTATGAGCGGAACGAAATGAATAATAGATTGAATAAAATAACACAGAGATACAACAAACACCAACATATATCTAGTGAACAATAACTTCTATTGAATAAAGAAAATAGGATGAAACTGTCAAACTGTAGAACTGAAAACAACTTTCTTGAATGGTGGTATCTATCTCTAAGAATAGATGTATCTTTTATGCACATTTTTCTAAGAATAATGATTACAATGAAGCTCCAGAGGCATTTTTAACATTACTCATGAATTCCAAAATCCTATACATCCAAAAACCTAACCCTAGGAGATGAAATGCCAAAAGTTATGTGGGCCCCGATGGGTAAGTTGGTCCCTCAACTTCTTGAGGTCATAACTTTTTCATACAACCTTTGTTTTAGGGGTTTGATATCCCGTTGGAAAGGTATTTTTGAGAGATACACATTATGCCATCAAATCCTAACTTAGTCTACAATTTGACTATGGAAAGTAAAAATAATTGTTTAGGCCCCAAAATGGCCTTGGAAGTAGAAGAATATTTAATGAAATGAAAACTTCCAAAATAAGCCAGTTGGAATAGGTGGGCGGCCGTCGATATCCAATGGATGTTGTGTAGGACTTCACGACATCCCCATAAGTGAAGAAACCACAATTACAAATAGATGTCATCATTACAAACAAACATGTTGAACTAAAAATTGCCAATATGAGCCAGTTAGAATAGGTGGGTGGCCACCAATATCCACCTAGATCAGGAGGACTGGATAATAAATACACTCACCTTATGAATTTATTGTTGGGAGTATAAATTCTATGGAGATTAATGATAGGGGAAAGGGATGTCAAAACTATACCTTCATAAATGACACTTTAAAGAAAATAAAAAGTGATTCCTATATCATAGATTATCAAAAGAATGAGGATGTTCAATCTTGAGGTTATGTAGGGAAGCAAATCACATCATCTAAGATCATATGTTATGGGTTCAAGGAAATGGAAAAATAATTAGTAATTGGGACGATATAATCATTCAAGATCCTCTCTTATATTATTATATGGAATTATCTCAGACTACAGAATGGTTGAAGGAGCAATGGATTCACACTTTATGTGCAACTTCAATATCAGATTAATTAGATTAAGGTTTTTGTAAGGGGTGGAAGGACCTATCTTCATTGGGCCTTTTAATGGATCAAGTATTCTCTCTTTTCTCTTTGATGCAAGGAGTGACTCCTATTAACCTATTTTATCAACATAGAAGTGGTTGGGGCCTTTTATCTCTTTAATCCTTCCTAGAGGAAAATTATGACCTCTCTAAGGGGAATACCTAAGGATATTACAAGCAAGCTGCGACTATCACTTAGACAACCTTTACCCACACTTTTTTCGAAGTGACAGTGGGAAAACTACCTATAGTATTGTAGTATATTTAGGTCTTCCCCTTGAAGAGGTCTTACTTTTCTTCTAGGGAATATCCGAGAGATAACAAGGCCCTCATGGTAATTTCTACTCACATCAAGATAAATATTCTCTTCTGTTGAAAGTGTGTTTCCCATCGACTCAAATTAGTTCTATGGAAACATATATGAAAAGGAGATGGCTTCCCAAGAATAAATGGCTTTTGGTTGTATCATGGTCCATTATAATCTTATAACATATAAACATTTAAAGAAACAAGGATTCAAGGCCCATTAAGATTTTCACTTTTTTTCTTAGCCAAAGGATCAACTAGCCATCACTTTTTAGAATTCCACATCTATATGAAGGTTTGGAAACTCTCCTTTGTTAATCAAATACAAATTATGTAACATCCAAATCTTGGCATAAACATTCATAATATTGAATAACAACTTTAATGGTTCATTCAAAACCAAAAATCTTCTCAGTTGAGCCTAGACTACAATGCATAAATTTTTGTGATGGAAAATATGGTTGGTTAGGAACATGATCACTTTTAGTCAATAACAACCCTCTCCAAGGAAATTTGTAGCTACAATGCGTAAACATTTGTGATGGAAAATATGTCTTGTTAGGAACGAGATCACTTTTAGTCAAGAACAATCCTCTCCAAGGAAATTTGTAGCACACGTGTGACAGATTTTATCTGAAGTGATCATTTCCAACAAAGTTAAAGGGAATAACTCAATGTTTCTTAAGTGGAGGCATGGTTTTGATTAAATTATATCTCATCTCGGATAATCCTCCAAAACAAATTTTTATGTAGAGGGATCCATCCTTCTCTCTCATGGAAGATCATGCTGAATGAGAATGAATTCTAGGCTTGAAAACCTAAGAAGAAATAATTCATTCTCTTCTTTAATAGTGCAAGGTAATATTGGGATGGAAAGTACATGGGTGGGTTGTCTTTAACTACAAAGGAAACGATGAACCAAACATTATCTGGAATCTAAGGGAATATTTTAATAACCAAGAAGAAAGGAAACGATGAACCAAACATTATCTGGAATCTAAGGGAATATTTTAATAACCAAGAAGAAGCATTGGCCTTATATAAAGGGTTTAACATTAACAAATAAAAGAGATCAAAAATATTATAGTAATTAGAGAATCCATAACAATAATTCATCAATTACAAAATCAACTCATCACTCAAAAATCAAATATCTTTATACTGGTCAAAAAAAAATGTAAAAGATCTAAATGAAATATGAATGCATTGAATACTTCCATGCATTGAAGGCATTCAACAACCGAGAAGATTCCATGTAAAATAAAGGTGTCCCTTTAAACCATGGAATGATGATTCCAAAGTGGCGTTGAGGGATCCATCATTAATTTGTGTCCCATGAATAATATCTTTTTAAACTTTAGAAATGTCATGCAAATGAAGTTCGAATATAAGTGTCATACCTCATTATGGTGGATGAGATGGGATTTAACTCCACTTTCCCTCATCATACCCCATGATTTCTCCAAGTGTGAAAGTGGATAGGCCACTAAAATTGAAATGTGTCTCACTAAAATGGAGATGGGATTTTAAATTTGTTTTTGGAATTTTAATTTTTTTTGTTTATGCTTCTTCCAAGTATTCTTTTTTGGGTAACCTAGTTAGTTCCATTAGTTCAGTTTGGGATACTTGGCTTCCTAAGTTCAACATGGCTTTGTGGTTTAGGTATGAGTTTCTCCTTTTTGTGATTAGGGTTTTTATTAGGCTTGTCTCTAGTTCTATGGAGAATTTTCTTCTTAGCTTCCTCCATTATGGATATTTCATTTTTTTTAATTTAGCTATAGCTTCGAATCCTCTCATTGGGTGGCCTCTAGTATGGAGGATCATAGGAATCCTAATCGATGCATTTTATGTGAAATTTATGATTTTCATTGGGATTAGGGAGGATTATTCATCAAATTGAGGATATTAAAGGTTCCTTCTCTCACTTCCAGAGAAGGATGACAACTTATCCCCGTTCTCAAAAAAACGAGAATATTAAATTAGCAGTAAAAGTGACCTCTCAAGGAAACAAAATTGAAATATTGGTAGGATACCATAACATGCTTTGTGAATTGGTTTTAGGTATTCTTTAGAATTTCTTACTCCACGGCTTTGCTTCAAAATATTTCCATTGAGTCGATTAGAGTAGTTGTCAAGGATGAAACAATTATATAGCAATCTCACAAAAGTATGGCATATGAAAATCTAGCTTTGAATCTCAACATCCAACTAAAAATCAAGCAAGAAACCCCTGATGGGCATATTTTCTTCTATGTTGAAGACTCTTGATGTTTTTTAAGGCAGTTTTGTTGTTGGGTTAGTTTATTATGCTTTATACATGTATAATTTGAAGTTTTGATGTTAGAACTATAAGGATTTCTTAGCTAGTAGGAATCCTTTTTTTTAAAAAATAGTCTTCTTAAAACATTGTTATCAAACTTTCATTATTTGTATTAACTTGTCCTATGATGAGGCCAAAAATTTATTTTAATGCAACTTATAACTATTTCAATTATGTGTGTGTGTGGAGAGAGAGAGAGAGAGAGAGAGAGAGAGAGAGAGAGAGAGAGGGTAGCTTGAGAGGTCATGAGTGGGGGGTGTGATCTCTACCCCCAAAGTTGATGAGGTCACCAAATAGAATCGCTGGATCCACTTAGGATTAAGCTCTGTATTTAAGGTCAATGATTTCCTTATATATATATATATATATATATATGGAAATCATTGACCTTAATTATAGAGCTTAGGAAATCATTGTTGAGCTACTACACATCCCTTTTGAATTGTTTGGTTTTCTTCAAAATTTGTTATTGGACCATCTTTTTTTATTTGTATTAACTTATTGTATGATGAAACTATAACTTTCTTCTAAAATAAATTATAACTATTTCAAATATAGATAAATAGATAGATAAAGATAACTTAATTTCAATATTTTTGATATAACAATGATGGTCACAAGTGCATCTATTTTAAAAATTTATTATTGAGAAAAAAATTTAACAAATTTATATACCATATTTGTATTAATGTTTACTTAAAATTTCTGTATAATAAAAATAGAAATATTAACCACTGAGTTTTACATCTTTTATTGCAGAAAACAAAATATTTTTTAGATAAATGATTGATTATATTTGATAAGAATTGAGCTTTGCTACCTGCAAAGCATAAAATATGATCATAGAATGGCATTACCAAGATATCTAGATATTTGTAGAAGTACAAATATTTAATTGATATTCCCAAAGGTGGGCGAATTATTTGAAGAGTGCTTAGTATTTTTAGGTTGGTATATGGGCATCAATGCAAGATAAAAATATCAATGAGATTTTGTCATTTTTATTTGAGAGAATAAGATTGAATTGAAAATAGAGAAATTTAAATCCATTTTAACATAAAATGATTGTGACGTAATATTTGGAAAGGGTTATGTTGGTGCTAGAAATCCATATATATATATATATATATATATATATAGATATATATCAGACTGCTAAATAAAGTTTGTGATCTCTTTAATGCTACTTATGATGCTAATAACATAGCGATTGTAAAAAAATTTTAAATAATATATATTTTTAATGATGAAGGGATATAATTAGAAATGATTACAATTGTGACAATGTGGGTGACACATACTTCTTACTTCAATTGTTTACATTCTTAATACTCTTGAATGGTGTCAATGATGTGTGATTTATTATAAAAAAAATTGAAACTATGTTAAATAATGCATACATTGTATGCTAATTTTTCTTATGTGAAAGTGTTTTATATGGTTAATAAAAATAATAATTTTTATTTATTTATTCTGTGTTTGGTTGTCGTAGATATTTTCAATAGTTTTAAATATTTTATATTATTTTCATATAAAATATTCAATTGATCAATGATGTTATATATGCATTGATTTACATCTCCAATTATACAAATCCAATATATATGTATAATTATTTTTTAATGTCTAAATTTTAGTGCATCGTTTGATTTATGATAATAAAAAATAGAAAGCATTTACAAAGAGAAAAACAATTCAAAGGAAAAAACCATCAGCGACTCCAAGCATTTTCTTTGATTTTGTAGGAATCAAAATTCTAGGCTATGCAAATACTAAACACCTTGACACCCTTGGTTTCGAGGAACTAACACTCTCCAAGGAGAGAGGCAAGGCAATGGTTCAACTGCAGAGTATGAGGAATAAAATATACTTTGCAATTTTTAGAAATTTGACTTTAGCTTTGGAGTTAGGAGGAAGCATAATGGACACATCCCTCCACATAGTCAATGGAGGCTGTAGTCCAGCATTGAATGACTGATTTAGAAAAGTGCTCAATGAGAGTATGGGTGAAGCAACCCATCTCCTCATTTCCTTGTTACATAAATTATTCAATGTAAATGGCATTGGTGAGAATATGAGTGTATATACTACTCAAAGTTGCAAATGGGTCAATTTTTGTTCATAGCTCTATGAAGAGTTATTGCACTTTCAAATTAGGACATATGCATTAAGGACTGTGTTAATATATGTAAGTTGAATTTCCATAATGTATTAGATATGATATTTGCTAATAAGCTCGGGTTTCATAGTAAGCATAGTGCATCATGGTGTAACTTATTAAGGAATGTTTATTCTAGTATGTTATTATATATATATAATTTACTTAAAATAATTTAATTATAAAATGTTTAATTTTTGAAATCTGTAAATGCAAGGGTAAATTATTCTCAACAATTATTAGAAGGATCATTGTGTTTATATTTAAAAAAAATCATGCACATAGGATCTCTTTCATTTCTAAAATCTATTGAAATCTTGCATGCCCTTAGAGTCACGCTAGGTTTTTTTTTTTTTTTTATTCTTTTCAATTTTAAGGGTGTCACTCTTATTTGTGTGACATTGCCTTGTAACTTTCCTAATGACTTGTTCACACTAGGAGGCTTGCAACTGGACTACACTTTACACAAGACCCAACCCCTTAAGTTGTCAAGGTTTAGTTAAAAATCACATAACCAACCAAAAACCACATGAAAGGCTATGACCAGCTGTACCTTCTAAAGCATCCCAAATTAAATTTCAACACTTGACCAAATAACTAAAATGCATCATCACGTCAACACAACAACATGTGTGAAGTACCCAAGCCATGCACCTTAAAAAAATTATCAAGAGAATATACAACTAGATGTGTTATGTTAGAACCCATATATATATATATATCAGACTGCTAAATAAAGTTTGTGATCTCTTTAATGCTACTTATGATGCTAATAACATAGCGATTGTAAAATTTTTTTAAATAATATATATTTTTAATGATGAAGGGATATAATTAGAAATGATTACAATTGTGACAATGTGGGTGACACATACTTCTTACTTCAATTGTTTACATTCTTAATACTCTTGAATGGTGTCAATGATGTGTGATTTATTATAAAAAAAATTGAAACTATGTTAAATAATGCATACATTGTATGCTAATTTTTCTTATGTGAAAGTGTTTTATATGGTTAATAAAAATAATAATTTTTATTTATTTATTCTGTGTTTGGTTGTCGTAGATATTTTCAATAGTTTTAAATATTTTATATTATTTTCATATAAAATATTCAATTGATCAATGATGTTATATATGCATTGATTTACATCTCCAATTATACAAATCCAATATATATGTATGTTAAGAATTTGTCCATTCTTATGGTGTTAAAATATTTTTGCATAAGTATCATGGTTTATGAAAAATATAATAATGAGAAACTCAATTATGGAGTTTTTTCTTAATATTATATAACTTCGGTAAATGTTTTGAAATATTGTATTTAATGGTATTCATGATTGTAGAAAATTTATGCAAGGATGAAAAGATCTACATCACTAGAAATACTTACAATTATAAAAACATAGATGATGAGTACTTGTAGATGACATCAATCCATTTTAAAAGATTTGAAATATATAAATTAGATGCAATTGATAATTTCGGTCATTCTTAAAAGAGTTTTGTATTATCAATATATGAAATTTTATAGGATTATGGGTGTGTGCACAAAGTTGGTGGATGAAAAAGTGGCAAAGGGGTCAACAAGAATACAAAACTAAACATGGATGCATTCCTGAAATTAGAGGTTTAGAAAAAACTAAACCTTCACTCAGTGTGCCACATAGGCATGTTGACATGAACACGTGCACATTATTATGAACATGTGCACATTCTTAGGAACGTGTGTGTTCTCTTAGGAATACGTGTGCACTCTTAATAATGTGCATGTGTCCTATTATGCCTTTTTTTAAGGGACCATGGGCATGGCTTTTTCCCATTTGCAAAAATTGTACCTGATGTTTTCCTTCATTGAGCTAGAGAGGAGCACAACAAGAAGCAAAGACTCAAGATATGTTTCCAACATGTCCAACTCAAGCCAGGTATGTTTGAATTTTCCTCCCACTATAGTTATTTTTTAGTTCTATTTAATTAATTTAATATTTTCTAATAGAATCTAAAGCATACAAACTTCTAATCTTCTGGAAAAATATCATTTAGAAGATTCATAGAAAGTGACCTATTTCATTGCCTAACATTTCCCTATAAAAATAACTTTAGATAATTTACAGGAAAAAGAGAAGTGGAGGGGGACATTTTGCATATATTCCTCCCTTAATATCAACCTCCAACACAACTAACATACTTAGTAGCTTAAAAAAATCATGCTGGGAAGTTTTATACGACATTTCAATTAAATTTTCTCTTATAAATGCATTTGGAACCTACAATATTTATTCATTTAGGGCATGACACTAGTTTCCATGTTTGTTTCTTCATCATTGCATCATACTACGTTCATTAGTTGTTTCTAATCCTTCTTTCCTCTATTTATCTCAATTAAAATTGTTGTTTGTAATACCTTTGTCATAGTGCACTTCCATATCTTACATTTTTCTGTTGATAAATTTCACTAATATTCTTAATTTTTTCTCTAGTAGGAGAACATCATTATCTTGTGTGCCTCTCTCAATTTTTTTTATTTCGTCAAATATTTATTTGCATATTTATTGTAATTTTCTATTTTAATAATAAAGAAAAAAAACCTAATTTATATGTCATGCCTTATTAAATTGCAACACATATTATTAATAAGGAACCCAAAGACAATGAAAATCGTACACAAGTAGACCAAGACCCAAAAAAACCCAACCCACCACAACCACCTAACATAAAAAGATAGTTTGATGAGGGGTTGGCCACATTGAGGTCTCTTGTCCATGAATTAAGGGGCATAAGAGAACCTAGAAGATTGTCCTTCGACACTTCATTGGATGCCATTGTATCATCCATTGCATGTTCCCAAGGGAGATTAACTACTATTTATGAATGCAGCTCTAGAATGTTTGTTTTTTATAAGACTGGACTTGATAGAAACCAAGTTAGAGACTTTGGTATTTCAAAAAATGAGTTGATGTATCTTTTTATTGATTCTCAATATGGAAAACAAGCACCTCTCACCAAGAAACACATTTGTATTTATTGGTGCATCCACCCAAAAATCATTCAAAACTAGATGGATAGGTGGTTCATGGTGTTTGATAAACCTCCTTGCAATAACTTGTATGTGCCTTTATATATTTTGAGAAAATTATGGGAGGAATGTTTTTTGGGTCACCATATAAACTACTTTCACATTGGGGATTTCCAGGGGGTGGGTATAGGGTCCACACAGGATTGAGAGGATGTTATGCATGATCCCACATTATGTCTTTCCCCCCCAAGTGAAGGCATAACCACCCTTGACAAAAGGGTTGGACCTTCAAACCGTACAATAGAGGGAAACAAAGAAAGGGGACATGGACATAACAATTTTTCATGTGAGCCTCATAGATGCTCTAGTTGTGAGCAGACTTGATTTGGGCCTATGAAGACAATGGACACCAGAGATTCATGGAGGAGGTTAGTAAATTAACCATCTCTATGTCCTTCATCTTTATATATTTATAGAGTATTCTATGTATTTATTTTAATATTTTATCGTATGATGTTTTGTAGTTTCTACAAACATGTAGAAAAACCTCCACGTCGATAGATGCATCATTATATTTATCCACCATTGATGCAGCAGTAGAGGTATCTTGTTCATTCATTGTACCCCATACACAGGTATGTGTCACATTTGATAAATTCACCATAGTGATTTCTTTATTTTCTGGCATCATCAAATTTATAATGTTCTTATTTTTTATAGGTTGTGGGACTAAGTGGCCTGAGAAATGTTCACCTGGGATGGACATGTCACCTTCTTCAAAGGTATCATGTGATGAGTTAAATCTCATTTAAATGTAAAATTTATTGTATTTATGTTTTTTTAATTTTACTATTTGTTACTACTAATAATATTATTAATATGTATGCAAGGTACTGATATTTTCTCCAGTTACAATAATATTCCAATCAATGGGAAACCAACCATGACCTTTGAGTTACCTATTTATATTCCAAGACGTATTATGTCACTTGTACAACCCATGGGGGTTCATTGTCTCCCACCCCCACCATATTTCTTATTCCATGCATCCGAAGTGGATACACCCACATGTCACCCATTCACACTAGTTCTTCCATCGCATCCATCCATAGTGGATGCATGTGTATCCCACCAACCCCCCCACCATTTCCATCTGCATCGTCAACCAAGTTTTCCATAGTAGATGTCCCTAGAGCAGGTTTTACAATCAAGGGCTCCACCTGCCAATGAATCTCCATCGATGCTCGAGATATTCATGGTGAAATAATGTGTTCAAGATCAATTTTTTTGTATCATGAATGGAATTCATTTTATGCATTTTTTTTTTAATTTCATGATTTGATCCTTGTAACTAACAGAAGGTGGCATCACTGAGAGATTAGGGTCACCGAGGAGGGTAACACCCTCACTATTTTCAGTACCATTTACGATGAATTATCTTATGTTGAATTACAAACTATAATTTTGTAAGTCTTTTAATTCATTGTGGAAAAAAAATTATAACAATGTTTTTTCTTTGTGTAGTCTCTAGAGTGACGAACTGTGCCTAGGAGCAAAACCACTCAAAGTGCTTCTTTGAGAAAGAGAAGAAAGATCAATTTCTATGATGGTCATGAGGGTGGTGAGGGTGGTAGTGGTAAATGAGTGACCAATGACTGTCATTTTGTATCTAGTCCACCATTTCACTATTTTTTATGTTAGGGCACTTGCTTCCATTTTGTATATTTGGCACTATGTTCTATTTTATAAAAAATGTACAATTTAGATGATGTTGAATACATATATATACACACACATTTCATGACACATTTTTTATTAATCTCATTGTTTATGCATTTTGTGTTCATGAATGTATGAATTTATTTAATTTTATTAATTACTTTTGAAAGTGTTAAGGAAGTCTATGTAAGTAAGAATAGTTCATTTTTTCTAAAGCGATTATAAATACTTGTGTTATTCATTAATGAATCTATAATGATGGAAAATATTGCTAAGTGTTAAATCCATACAAAATAAATGGTTCTCAAGGACATAAATTTGATAAAAGACTGAAGTCCCATCTTAGTTAAGACTCCAAGAACTATTAAAAGAATCATATAGGATAACATAATTACAATAGAAATAAGAGAGTTGAAGCCTCACATTACTCTATCCAAAATGAACAATGGTTCATTATAATGGAAATCAAAACATGTTACAAGGGTTTCTTAATACAAACTCAACACATAAAATATGAGTGCACAATAACGCCTCACATAAAATGAAAAAATAACTCAAATTGTCCAGAGATTTCCAAAATGTTCTACAATGTAGCCCATGAGGAGAGCTTCTAAATACCCAAATTCTCCACCCTTTACAATGGAGAGAGAGAAGCCTTCTTTATTGAGTGAGTCTCGTCTCTTATACAATAAAATATTATTATTTTCTAGCTAAGTCCATGAAAAGTTGAATAAATATTATAATAATGGATTAGTTAGATCTCTCCTCAATCCATGGTTGACCATGTTACAATATGTGGACATTAGCACCTCCAAATCAATTCTCCCTCATCCAAAAATAGTAGTATTATGTACCAAATATTTCTCATGAAGGGGACAGACCACCAAAAATAGGCATCAAGCCAATTCAAATGCCAAGTGTCCACATGGAATGCTCCCTCCAAGAATGTGCATGCATGCAACCTCTCCACATGTGTGAATTCCCAGGTATCCAACTCCATGGATGAATGTATAATATTCCAAGTGGATGGAGCATCCCCAAGAAAGTTTTTCACCAATCCCTAGCCTTTCCCTACCTTTGCTTTTCTTGCCTTTCTTTCCTAGCCTTGCCTTTCCTTTTCCTTTCCTTGTGTTCCCTTACCTTTCCTTTACCTGCTTTGTCTTTTCTTTCCCTGACTTACCTTTTCATGCCATGTCTTACCTTGACCTTCCACACCATGCCTTTCCTTTCCATGCAATGCCTTCCCTTGTCTTGACTTTACATGCCATTCATTGCCTATCATTTCATTTCCTTTCCTTGCATTTACTTGCCTTTCCATGTCTAGCCTTTCCTTTTCTTGACTTTCCTTGTGTTGCATTTCCTTTCCATTTCTATCCTTGAATTTCCTTGCATTGCCCTACCTTTGCTTCACTTGATATGACATTCCATTCCATGACTTTTGTTTCCATGTAATGCCTTGCCTTCCGAAACCATTCCCTTCCTTTCCATGTCATTCCTTGCCATGTTATTCCTTCCCATGCAATTCCTTTCCTTTCCATGCCATTCCTTGCCTTTCCATACAATTCCTTTCTTGCCTCTCCTTTCCTTTCCATGCCAATCCTTTCCTTTTCAAGTCATTCCTTGCTAAGACATGCCTTCTCATGCCATGTCATGCCATGCCTTTCATTGTCATGACATGCCCTACTTTTCCTTTCTTTTTCATGCCATGCCTTGTATTACTATGACATGCAATGCCTTGTCTTTCCATGCCATAACATGACATGCCCTATGTTGTATTTCATTTCCTTTCTATGCCATGCCATGCCTTGCCTTGAAATGACATGCCATTATCTACCTTTCATTACCTTGCCTTTCCATGTCATGCCATACCATGATAGATCATGCTATGACATGCCTTTCCTTTCCATGCCATGTATTTCCTTACCTTTCTATGTCATGTCATGCCATGCCATCCCTTTCCATGCCATTCCGTGTATTACCTTTCCATTTCATTCCATTTCATGCCATGCCTTTAATTTCCTCGCCTTGATATGTCGTGTCATGCCATGACATGCCTTTCCTTCCCGTTACATGCCCTACCTTCCCTTTCCATTTCATTCCATGCCATGTCATGCCTTTCCTTTCCTTTCTATGCCATGACTTCCCTTAACAATCATGTCATATCATGTCATTCCATTCCTTTCCATGCCATGTCATTCCTTTCATTTTCTTTCCTTTCCATGCCATGTGTTTCCTTTCCAAGTCATCCCTTACCAGGACATGCATTTCCTTTCCATGACATTCTTTTCCATGTCATGTCATGACTTGCCTTTCCATGCCATGCCATGCCATGCCCTACATTACCTTTCATTTCCATGCCATGCCTTTCCTTGTGAATTCATGCCTTCCAAATCCATTCATTTCCTTGCCCTCCCATGCCTTTCCATGAGATTCCTTGCCTTATCATGCCTTGTCTTGTGAAACCATGCCTTTCCAAGCCTTTCCTAGCTTTGCAATGCCATGCCTTTTCTTGCCATGTCATTCCTTGCCTTTCCTTGACTTTTCATGCCATTCCTTTCCTTTCCATGACATGCCATGCCTTGGATTGTGTAACAACCCCTCCGTTAATACATAAAATTAAGTGAGTGTTGTAGTGGATTTATTTTTATTTTTATTTATTTTTACAACTTAGGACAAGTGTTATGTGGAAATAACATACATCAAAATTTACACATCCTAATTTCACCTATTTCATTACACAAAAAAAATTAAAAAGCCACGTCATCATTATTAAATGACCAACCATATCACATAAAGCTAAAAAGATGTACACCTGCCCAATCTACACTGCAACGTTAGGACCTCCAAGACACATAATCAACGCTCAAATCCAGGATTCATCCGATTGATTTTGACCATTTAAGGTCTCAAGAATGGTGATTTTTCTGAGGAACAAAGAGGTATCTAATTCCTATAACACCCCTATAAGGTTTTCCCAAGAACTGTTCTTTTGTTATTATTATATTTTTTTTTAACAAAATGTTTGGAAAACAACATTATTTTCCTGTTCATAATTACGAGATCAATCATGTGATGATTCATTAATTAACATTGTCACCTTCGCACACAAGTTCAAGCCTTCAATATTTACTAAACTGTAATCAATATTCATTCCATCATATTTATTTATCTTAAACCTCCCAAAAGGGACTCATTTAAATTTTACTCCAACCATTAAGCATTATGTTATAATACACGTTATTTTAATCCAAATGTAACATAAAATTCTTAAGGAAAAGATTACCCTAATCTAATATACAATTTTGTTTAAGTCATTAGAAGATAATCAAATAATGGACATAATAATTAATCATATCTACTATTAATTAAACTAAAACTAACTAATCATTTGAATTGACCAATGAAGCAAATGAATCAATTTATTTATATTGTTGGATAAAGTAAACAAGTGTTGCATGGCAGTGTAGTCCCTGCTAGGTTGGGATAGGAGTAAATGCAACCTAGTATAGACACGTGGATAGAAAGTTGAAATACATGTGGTTTGCATGTAGAACATACTATTCCCGAATTACTTCTTCCTGAAAAATATAAAAAATTATCAACATTTCAAAGGTTGTTGGACACACAAAATTTAGCATTACTGAATTAGTTATCTTTAAAACAAGGGATACTAGACACAAAAGAAATTGAAATTTATGACATTATAGGTTCCTCGACAACATAAATTATACATACCAAAAATGTAATTTTATAAAGTAGATATTTAGTTTTATACATACGAAATATGTACTTTTATAATGTATTGCAGGTTGTCGGGCTGGAGGGCTCAAAATTGGGCCTCTGATGTTCCGTGCCCTACAAATAGCACTAACAGTTCCACAATACACAAATTGAGAAGCAGAGTTGCGGACTATAGAAATTTATCAGAAATTAATAAATTATACATACAAAATATGTACTTTTATAAAGTAGATATTTAGTTTTATGCATATGAAATTTGTACTTTTATAAAGTATGGGGATGATATTTTATAGATAATGCACGGAGACCTCATTTCATACTTAGACAGTTTTTGGATCATGATTTCTCAGGCTGGCGGGCTCAAAATTGGGCCTCTAATGTTTCGTTCCCTACAAATAGGACCGACAATTCTGCGATATACAAAATGACACGCGAAGTTGCAGACTATAGAAATTTACCAGAAACTAATAATGTCTGTTACATATCTATGGAAATTACATGAACATTTAAAAACATATAATAGAATAGTGATAACATCTGTTACATAGTTTTGTGGAGAAAGACACAAAAAAATTAGCATTCACGAATTAGTTTGCTTTAAAACTAAGGCTTTTCTAGGACAAAAAAAATATAGCATTGTCGAATTAGTTTTCTTTGCACATGTTTTATAGAGCATGCATGGAGCCTTCATTCCATACTTAGGCAGTTTTTGGATCACGGGTTCTCGGGCTGGCGGGGTCAAAAATGGGCCTCTGTTGTTTCGTTCCCTACAAATAGCACCGAGAGTTCAGCGATATACAAATTGACAAGCGGACTTGTGAACTATAGAAAGTTATTATAAAATAAATAATGTCTATTACATATCTTTGGAAATTACATAAACATTTAAAACAATACAATAGAGTAGTAATAACGTCGGTTACATAGTTTCGTGAAGGAAAACACAAAGAAATTTGCATTCCCGAACTAGTTTTCTTTAAAGCAAAGGGTTCTGGACACAAGAGAAATCAAAACCTATCAAAGTATAGGTTCCTGGACACCCAAAAAGTTACTATACAATAGAATAGTAAAAACATCATTCAGGACAAAGAAATCAGCATACAATAGGACACAAAAAATGTAGCATATCCGACTTAGTTTTCTTTGGAACAAACAAGAAAGGTTCCTCAAAACCCAAAATTTAGTATATAATAAAGGCATTGTCGAATATGCTTTCTTTGGAATTTATCAAAAATTAATAATGTTTGTTACATGTTTTTCGAAATTTAAATACGTTTGTCATATAGATTGGGATTGGGGCTCCTGCGAACCATAAAAAGAAATAAGTACAAGAATTAGGAACGTCAAAAGAAGAAGTGCGAGACGGTAGAGAGGAAGACTTGAAAAGAATAAATTGGAAGTTATGAGTCTGTGGTTACAGTTTTCTATTTAAAGAGGTCATAAGTGGATTGATAAAGAAAAAAAGATGACAACATAGACTT
This sequence comes from Picea glauca, assembly GCA_000966675.3. Lineage (NCBI taxonomy): Eukaryota > Viridiplantae > Streptophyta > Pinopsida > Pinales > Pinaceae > Picea > Picea glauca. The sequence goes on from JZKD02S1674562.1 coordinate 273,122, forward strand.
AAACTGGATTGATAAAGAAAACAAGATTCCAGTATAGACTTACTATGAAGCCAAAGCATTTTTGTTGCTGTCGTCGATGGTCAGTGGAGTCTTGTTGACCAGTTGTAGCCCTTCCTGGATGAGGTTGTCCATTCTCTGTTGAAACCATTCTTCGATGTATCTTTTCATGGGGGTTGTTTTGATTTCAGCCTGGATTTCTATGTCGTAAAGTTTGTTTTCTAATTTCCTTAGATCCATTGAAATACTATGCAGACTATGTTCAATTTATTCATTGTGTGCTTCATAGTCCAGTACCCAATGCTCGTGCTCATCTAGACGATATTCAAGTATGCCATAAAAATTTTTGAAAGACAACCCCTTTAAAATTAGATAGTCTATCCTTTTTACAGGCACATCCAGATGTACAAAAACGCTTCTCAGACACAGGCTACATGGGATATGTTGAAAAGTTACAGAATGGCTGCCACCAAACAACAGTTGAAGCATTTTCTAAATCGTATGATGGAAATAAAGCCTGTGTCAGGTCTTTAGAAATCATAGTTGATGAAGCTGCCATTGCTATAGTAACCAGCGTACCTAGATCAGGCTAGAGCTGGTTCAAAATGACAACAACCAAGAATCTCAATTTCAGAGCATATCTTAAGGCAGAATTCAGAAATGTTGCATGGAAGAAAAGCATGCTAGTTTCTCATTTGGAGGATGAATGGCAGGACCTGTTCAAAGACATTTAACTCTATATAACCTCAAAAGGAAGGTATGACAAGCTGATGCTATACCATTTCAAGATCTTAGATCATTTCACATGGAAAAATCTCCTAAATTTAGCTTTCTCCGTGCACAAAAGCCTAACTAAAGTCTGTAAAAAGATTAGGGATGAACCTCTAAGTATGAAAAACACTCTTTGTCATTTTGGCCTAATCAAATTGATAATTCTGGAGGAACTAAGACAAAGAGGAAGGACTTGGCAACATTTTCTTTTTTGGGAAGGCTTTGAAACCCAAACTTAGCCCATGAATGAGCATAAGAGAGCTGGAAAAAGGCAATTAACTCCTTAGAGCAGCTCGAGGAAGAGGAGAACTCTTCCAGGACCACCAGAAGATAGGATTTCTAGCATAAAGTCTCACAGGTCAAAGAAAAAGTTAGATTTTGAAACCACTTCAGAGCAACCTACAGAAAGGAAGACAAATATTCTAAATCTACCATACACAGACTCATAAATAGAGCCAGAGCAAGAAGATGAAAGTCCAACCATTAAAATCCCTGAACACTTCATGGAATTTGCATAGGATTGAGAGACTTTTACTCCCATTGATGAAGGTGAAACATCAAAGAGCAAAAAGTCAAAGAAATCAAAAAAAATTAAGCAACTTAAAGAAGTGATTGCTCAACAGGAGGTTTTAGAAAGAGTAATTAAGGAGAGATACAAAACTCTGTCTGATAATTTCACAGAGACAAATGCAGCATTTGAGAAGTTGGCTCGTGAAAGTGTCAAGGAAGAAAAGAGAAAGAATAAAATCACCAAATATTATAACAGTCTATGGTGGTTAGCAAAACGCCTTAAGAGGAATATTAGAAAATTGAAGAAGAAGCAGAAGTCACACCCAGATCTACAAGTGCTAGCCTAGGTTGTTGTGCATATACAAGCAGATAAAGCAGAGACACGCTAATTTTTTGATAAAACAACAGTTTTAGTGGTGAAAGTTTCTTTTTGGCCAAGACAGAGCTTTCACCAGTGCAAAGGGTAAATTTACAACCAGTTAGTTGGTGAAAGGCAGAGCTTTCACGAGCTAACCAGCGAATCATAAGGCGAGTTAGTTGGTGAAAGAAAAAAAAGAATTTTTGAAAGCTAAAGATGGAGCAAGGTGATTTTCAAAGGATTTAAAGAAGTTCTAGAGCATTAAAGGATTAATTACTTAGTCAGAAAATACTCAGCATCAAAGATTCGTGGAGATTTTGAAAACCAAATGCTAAATCAGTCTCCTAAAGTTTCAACTATGAGTAATTGAAGAAATTTATCTATAGAAGACAGGTGAATTTACCTTTTCCATGACACAACAAATTCCAGAAGCTGATGAAGTACAGCTGTCAAATTTTGATATAGAAGACAATTTGAGTTCTAGCATCTAGTCTTTGTTATCGATTGTCTTAGTCAGTTTTATTTCCTATTTTTAGATACAGATCCAAGTTTTTCAGGATCTTAAAAACTGATTGTAAAAGTCTATAAATGCCTATCTTTTCTACGAGACAAAGGTTCAAACTGGGATTACATTTTGTTCTACTGTATAAACTCTTATTGCATAATAAAATTACAGTCTCCTTTTGCTTTCAATATCATAAATGTTCATGTTTCCTTTTCCGTACTTTATTTCAGTTTATCTTAGCTTATAAGGACTGTCATCTCTTTATTGATCTCATAGACTTGAAGTGAAGGATTTCTTTCTATCTTGCATTAAGCCCTACACCCAGTTGTATTTGGCAATCAAGATTAGTGTTCTTCATCCTCTCCTATTAAAATACTTGATATGATTATTATTTTCTGAAATCACTATTTCATTTGAATGTATGATGAGTTGTCTATTACATTAATCATTGAGGATCCCATTGTTGCAAGTATACCTACACACTATTTTCTTAAGTTACCAAGCATCCTCATCTTACAACCCTAAGCACATGAAATAGTCCAGCTATCTACCAACAAAATTCCTAAAGGTTTGGTCCCTTTGGAAAGACTTTTTGATAATAATGATGTGGCTGTTGTCAGGCTGCTAAATTGAATCTTTTAAGTGACCTGAAACACTAAATTGTCAAACCAGGGTTGGTAAACTTTGAGCTGATACATAGTATGTGCGGGTAAGGCTTTAGTCTCTATCTGAATGCTATCCTTAGAATAAAACACACACTTATTCTGAGAACTTGAATCTTAATGACTATCTCGAAGCTTAGCATTTCCTATTTAAGTCATCAACAGAAAATAGTCTTGTGCTCAAATTCTGGTACTGCTATTCTTATTCAAAAGTGTGGTTCCACAAGATTATTTTACCTCTATGTCTGATCATCTACCATCATCATTTCTATTCAAGTCATGACACAAAGAGTATTTTCGAAAATGCATTCAATCTGGTCATCAAAAATGAATCTAAAGYTGTCTACAGGAAAACATAGTACTTTCCTACTTACTGGTACCAGGAGCTCCCCTTTGATTTAACTGTAATCTAACTGTTCTAAGTAAGCAGGATAACTAACTGTCTAACAAAGCAAAGTTCATGCCAATTTTGAGTTATGTTCAAATCAAAAAATGGAAGCCAAACAAACCACACTCATACTCTAAACCCTATAGGCATCAGTTATGCATTCAATACTCAGCAACGTCAAAGATAACAGTACGCTGGAGCAATTCAGTTGAGAAATAAATGAACACAACTTTGAACAAGTCAATTCTGAAACTTTAAACTATCGTGTAAGCAAACACTAACACACTGCAATGAACTAAAGCTATGATAACATAAGACTAAATCTATTGACAGAATAAAGCAGCGCCTTGCACCGGTTTGGCGGGCCCAACCAAACGGCACAAACGCTGGAAGTAATAACCAACACCGACTAGATCATTCTATGCAAACATTGTATAATCTTTACACTCCATTAACTTAAAAGAGAATGCTTCAAATCGTATATCAGTCGAATACCATAACGCAACAACAATCTTTATTCAAAAACATAGGTTCACGGCATAACATAGTCCAACCCGGTCTCAGGAGTGATCTCGGGTTTATATATAAAAATCCTACTGTTCATAATAGTCGAAAACAAAGATGCATAAAAACAAATGGATCCCCGATCTGAGAATAGTCTTGGAATCAAGTTTTAAAACGTATTTCACATCTTCGTGACACGTAGTGTCACGAAGTGTGAACGATGAAGAATCACGACCTAGTTCTATCATTATGCCTTCAAGCACCCTGTGGCGATGACTCCAGCTGTCATGCGAATCTCTCTATCTCCCATTCGAACCATAACGCACACCATAACGCAAATATCTCGAGTGGCTCCATTGGTACCTCCACGGATACGAGTTGGTACCTAGTACCGACATCCTGTTCCAAAAATAGAAGTGGTACCTAATCCAAGCGATATTAGTTCCAATACCAATTTAAAGCATTAAAGTGCATAAAAATAGCTTGAAATGCAAAGATACCTTAGGTAACCCCATTGAATGGTCGGGAGATGTCAATTATGTCAAAACAAGGCCAAAAGGGTGGTACTGGTATATAAATGGAGGTCTGTGGCATATAATGTGGGCAAAATCATGATCAAAACCGGGGACCAACATACCCCCACACTGAAGTCCTTGCTTGTCCTCAGGCAACAAAAATCAAAACTAGTAGCCATCAAAGGGTTGCAGTGGCTGCAACCAGCATCTGTAGCCTCTCCTACTTCTTCAGATTCCTAATTTCTCTCTTAAGGACCCTGTTGATTATAACATGCTTCCTAGCAATCCTCTGAAGTCGTCTGTTCCTTTTGAAAATATCCTTATTCCTCTGCTTTAGCCTTTCAACTTTGGATAGGAGGTGAGTTACCCTGAGCTTCAGGAGTTCGTTTTCGATTTTAATATGTCTGTCCAGTACACTATACTCATGCAACTTCTCCTTCAATTTGCTATTCTTTCTCTCTAGTTTTGCCACCATGGGTTTCAAGGACCGACTGGAGGAAATATCACAGTGGGTTTCAACTATTTGACCTTACCCTGGCTGCGGTGAGGGGCTAGATGCATGCGTGAGATCTTCGGGACTTTGAGCAGGGGTGTGAAATCTATCAGAATTATGGTCTGAACTGAATTCATGAGTGAATGCATTTGGGCTGCGTTCATAAGTATCAGCTGGGTCAAAATTACGATCTGGGCTGAGTTCATAGTTGTCAATTGGATCCGGATGAGTTGGGCTGAGTGTAGAAGTGTCAACTAGATGGGGTTCAGGGGTGAGCTCTCTTGGCATCTGAACGGAGGTACCGGTTGGTACTTGAACGGATTTATTCTGCACATTTCCCTTGGGTGTAGTAGCCTGCCGATTGGTTCTACGATTTTTTCGAATGAGCTGGGACAAAGTCCAGGTCATCTCAGATGGCTCCGGGGCCTCCTTGTGACCATCTATACTTTCCAATATTTCTTGTGTGGGATAACTGGGTACCGAGTTGTCCATTCCCAACAACACGCTTTTACATTTTCTCTTCGGGTTCCTCCTAGCCTTATCAGCTGACTCGGCTAGTTCCTCCACATCAATTATGTTCTCGGTAGCTAGGGGAGAACTCGAGGCTTCGATGTTCGCCTCTATAGGTGTGGTGGCCTTCCCAGTTTCAGTATTGGTTTCTACCTCGTCATCAATTGGAGGTTCGAGCTCAGGGTCCCCAGTAGAGTCTTTAGTCAGGGTTTTGACTTTCTTTTTCTTGGGGTTCGACTTTTTGTGTGGGGAAACATGCTTCACATTCTTAGCTTTAGACTGGGCACAAGTGAGGGTTTTTACCGTGAATAGGTCCCACATTTCTTTCTTTTTCGACATTGCAGATGTAATCAATATTTTAACTAGGCCAAAGTGAAATAAGCTCCCCCGAAACTCACTAACCCTTTGGACCTGTTCAGCCATCCTTTTTAAACTTTTTAACAAGAAAAGGGTATGTTCAGCAGAGTACCTGTGAAGTGTAACAGAAGTTGCGCATGGCAGGGGAATATAATGGTATATCTCCCCTCACACGTTAGGTAGCGTTGGAGGATGACCAACACTGGAGCCCACTGTGGCTCAAGCCAAGACCATGACGTTCCCTCAGACCATTTTGTGTCCTGGTACTGAGGTTTCAACAACTGCGCACAGATCTTTTTATCCACCGGTTGTCCCTTCGTCCATCTTTGGGCTGTGGTCAGCAATTGAATTGCCTATGCAATGAACTCCTCTGTGACCTCGAACTCAAGTTCGCCCACCTTGGCGGTCCCATCCTCAAAATGCAGCACAAACTGGAGTGTGATGGCATCGTTATACCCATCGAACTTTTTCAGAAATGGCTCCCACCCTGCTTGCTTGAAAATGTCTCTCATTGCCCCATATTCCGAGAGGGCTTCCAAGTCGGCGTATGTTTCTGGCTCGTGGCAATTTGCTACCATGGCTCTTCTTGGCATCACAGGGGGATTCTATCGAAGCAATGAAGGTTGGATAAGGGCGACGAAAGGAGAGAATGAGATGGAGAATATGGTGAAAGGAACGGTCGGGAAAATGATATGAGAAGATTTGAATTGTTGTGGAGATAGATAGGGTGTCGGATCATGATGAAGGTCGTATGAGGGTGTAGAGTTATCATATCCGAG
>JZKD02S1674562.1:287729-308966 GCA_000966675.3 Picea glauca
GGCCCAACCAAACGGCACAAACGCTGGAAGTAATAACCAACACCGACTAGATCATTCTATGCAAACATTGTATAATCTTTACGCTCCATTAACTTAAAAGAGAATGCTTCAAATCATATATCAGTCGAATACCATAACGCAACAACAGTCTTTATTCAAAAACATAGGTTCACGGCATAACATAGTCCAACCCGGTCTCAGGAGTGATCTCGGGTTTATATATAAAAATCCTACTGTTCATAATAGTCGAAAACAAAGATGCATAAAAACAAACGGATCCCCGATCCGAGAATAGTCTTGGAATCAAGTTTTAAAACATATTTCACATCTTCGTGACACGTAGTGTCACGAAGTGTGAATGATGAAGAATCACGACCCAGTTCTATCATTATGCCTTCAAGCACCCTGTGGCGATGACTCCAGCTGTCATGCGAATCTCTCTATCTCCCATTCGAACCATAACGCACACCATAACGCACAGATCTCGAGAGGATCCATTGGTACCTCCACAGGTACGAGTTGGTACCTGGTACCGGCATCCTGTGCCAAAAATAGAAGTGGTACCTAATCCAAGCGATATTAGTTCCAATACCAATTTAAAGCATTAAAAATGCATAAAAATAGATTGAAATGCAAAGATACCTTAGGTAACCCCATTGAATGGTCGGGAGATGTCAATTATGTCAAAACAAGGCCAAAAGGGTGGTACTGGTATATAAATGGAGGTATGTGGCATATAATGTGGGCAAAAACATGATCAAAACCGGGGACCAACAACTGTCAAATTGGAAAATGGGGAAAAACGATTCGAAAGTTTTGCAGTATAATGTAGCCAGTGAATAGGATCCTAGATACGTCAACTTAGCTTCACATTTGACTGAAAAACAAAAGGTTGATTATGGAGAATTGTTAAAGGAGTTTGTTGACATGTTTGCTTGGCAATATGATGACTTGAAGACTTTCGACATAGAGGTAATTTAGCATAAGATTACCTTAAACAAAGATACCAAACCATTTAGGCAGAAACTTAGATATTTTAATCCTTTGTTGCTTCCTACAATGGAAAGGGAAATAAAAAAACTATTGGATGCCCGCATCATCATACCTCTCAGATATTCAAAATGGATTGCAAATCTTGTACCAGTCAAAAAGAAGAATAGAGAGATCAGACTCTACGTGGACTTCAGAAATTTGAATAAGTGCTCTAGGAAGGACAACTACCCTCTGCCCAAAATGGAACATATTTTGCAGAAGGTGTCAGGATCAAAGGTGATGTCTTTTATTTATGGGTTTTCTGGATACAACCAGATTTTTGTCCATCTAGATGATAAAGAAAATACTGTGTTTACTATTCCATGGGGCACGTTTATGTACAAAAATATGCCTTTTGGATTGATGAATGCAAGAGCAACATTCCAAAGGGCGATGGACATTGCTTTCGTTGGAGAGAAAGATAAATTTGTCCTGATATATCTTGACGATATCACTGTTTTTTCAAGCAGCCATGAACTTCATTTGCAACACTTAAAAAAGACATTCCTAAAATGTCGAAGGTATGGCATTTCTATTAATCCCAAAAAATCAAATTTCACACTTAAGGAAGGGAAATTACTTGAACATATTGTTTCAGCTGATGGGGTGAAAATTGACCCAAAAAGAGTAGAAGAAATTAAAAATCTATCTCTTCCTAGATCAAAGAAGGACATTCAGTCGTTATTTGGGACTATAAACTTTATCAGGAGGTTTATAGCAAACTTTGCAGAACTCACAAAGCATATTACTGCTATGTTAAGAAACAACTCCGAGGTAAAATGGACTGAATAAGCCAAACACTCATTCAATACTATCAAGGAAGCCATTATGACAGCCCCTGTTTTGATCAGCCCCGACTTCACCAAGGAATTTTACATTTTTTCATTTGCTTCAAGAGATACAATTGCAGTAGTACTCTTGCAGAAAAATGTCAATGATCAGGAGCAACCAGTTGCCTTCTTCTGTAAAGTCTTGAGGGATGCAGAGGTAAAGTATGAATTATTGGAGAAACAAGCATATGCACTTATCAAGTCATTAAAATTTTTCAGAGTTTACATCATTCAAGCCAAGATAATAGCTTACGTACCCTCCAGTTCAGTTAAAGATGTGCTTATAAAACCCGACATAGATGGGAAAAGGAGTAAGTGGATAGAAAAGTTAATTGAATTTGATGTTGAAATTAAACCAACAAAACTTGTGAAGGGTCAGGGCCTTGCCAAACTTCTGGTAGAAGAAAATTGTAAGCTGCTCAAAATAAATTTGGTAAGTGTTAATGTAGATAATGTTTAGTCTTTAGAGGATAAAGGAGGTGAGGAAATGCAGGTCCCAACTCACCTAGCTAATTGCAAATTGTACAGTCACATTATTCATTTTCTGTAAACTTTATCAGTCCCTTCATATTTGACAAAAACACAAGGAAGGGCTTTAAAGCTCAAAGCCATGAATTTTTGCATCAATGGCAACTTTTTGTCCTAGAAAAATACGATAGGTTTATTATTGAGGTGCATAAACCAAGAAGAAGCAGCTAAGGTCATGATTGAGTTCCATAATAGTGAATGCGGAGGACATCACTATTGGAAGACCACCACACATAAAATCTTAAGATCTGGTTATTACTAGCCATCCTTATTTTTAGATGTGTATGAGTTTGTGAGAACATGTGACAAGTGCCAAAGATTTGAAGGAAAACAACAACTGAAGTCTCTTCTCCTCATACCTATAGTGGTCACAGGTCCCTTCCAGCAATGGGGTCTGGATTTCATAGGTGAGATTCATCCGCCTTCTAGTAGTCAGCACAAGTGGATCCTTGTTGCCACTGATAATTTTACAAAGTGGATTGAGGCTATTCCTACCAGGAACGCCAATCATACTGTCGTCATAAATTTTCTGCAGGAAAACATATTCGCCAGATTTGGTTGCCCTAAGAGACTAGTCACTGATAACGCTGCTGCATTCAAAGATAAGCACTTGGTAAAATTATGTGAAGAGATGGGAATTCAGCTAGTACATTCCACTGCTTACTATCCACAAGGAAATAGCTTAGTTGAGTCATCAAATAAGAGTTTAGTCAGAATTATAAAGAAGTTGCTTGAACAAAATACCAAAGGCTGGGATTCCAAGCTGAAATTTTCTTTGTGGGCTAACAAGGTTACAAGTAAAAAGTCAATTGGTACATCTCCCTTCAAGTTGGTATATGGTACTGAAGCCATATTTCCTGTTCAACTTGCACTGCCAGTTGCAAAGTTTTTACAAGAAACTGACTCTAAACCAAGTGATTTAACTCGGAGAATCCATAATTTGGTAGAGTTGCAGCAAGATAGAGAACAACTTTTGGAAAAGACATAATTACACCAAGGAAAGATGAAGGAGATCTTCGACAAGAAATTCAAATCAAATATCTTCAAAACAGGGGAACTAGTCTTAAAATGGGATGCAGCAAGGCAAGAGAAGGGGAAACATGGCAAATTTGATGCTCTCTGGACAGGTTCTTTCATCATAACAATAGTTCAGCAGAACAATACCTTTGTTCTCCAAAATCTTTCAGGCGAGGAAGTAGCAGGTGGCGCTTTCAATGGGCGTTTTCTAAAGACCTATTTTTCATAAGGCTTTTTCTTAAAGCCCTGTTTTACTTGTACATATTCTTTTTAGTTCTGTTTTCTTTCTTTTTATCGCTTGAATAACTCCATGCCCAATGGTACTGAGCAAAACTATTTTTCAAATTTTCAAATTGTAATAAAGGCTACTGAGTCTAGCTAGGTTCTTGGTGACCTCACAGGGAGGTGTCCATCCCAGTTGGAGCCAAATGTTAGCTCCCAAAATGAATCAGTCACCATGGTTTCATTTTGTGGTTGATAGCATTGTTATTTGTAGTTTTCTCCATTTTGTTTTAATTTCTTCTAGTGTCAAAAATTAGGTTTTAAATTCATATCTTACAAATAAGTTGATCCATAAAGGTCTTTTCTATAAAATTTAATGAAAAGACTTTCAACAGCTAACACGTGTTGCAAGGTTGATGACTAGTTGGTGAAAGCGGTGATTTTCGACAGTTAAGGAGTACTTTCCCACAGAGCGTTAGCTGGTGAAACCGCAGAACACGTTTGTTTCCTCCACATTTTCAAAAATCAAAAGATGACATTCTCAACACAGTTCATGTAATCATTATAAGGTGCTGGTGAAAGTGGATAATGATGAAGATTCTATTTGCACGTCTAAATCGGATATCAAAGCGGATCGTGTTCGTGAATGCATGATTCACAAGATAATGGCGTTGGAGGTGATGCTTTCAAATTCATCATCACAGGTAAAGGAGTGGTACTACTCAACTGGTGACATCAAATCAACACTTCATACCCCCAACACACATCATCCACAGGCATATGTTATGGTTTGATTTTTGAAAGACAATGCCGAGAGTTTTCACCAGCGCCAAACCTTGGCTCAAACAACAAATTACAGTGATTTTGTTTGCAAATTTGTCTAGGGTTTGAGTTGCACATGGAAAGGAAAAAAAGTGGTTCATTGTTAAGGAAAGAATTAGACAGTCTATCCTTTTTACAGGCACATCCAGAGGTACAAAAGAACTTCTCAAACGCAGGCTGCATGGGATATGTTGAAAAGTTATAGAATGGCTGCCACCAAACAACAACTGAAGCGTTTGCTAAATCGTATGATGGAAATAAAGCCTGTGTCGGGTCTTTAGGAATCATAGTTGATGAATCCACCATTGCTAGAGAAACCAAATTAACTAGATCAGGCCAGAGCTAGTTCAAAACGACAGTAACCAAGAATCTCAATTTCAGAGCATATCTTAAGGCAGAATTCAGAAATGTTGCATGGAAGAAATGCATGCCAGTTTCTCATTTGGAGGATGAATGGTAGGACCTGTTCAAAGGCATTCAACTCTATATAACCTTAGAAGGTAGGTATGACAAGCTGATGCTATACCATTTCAAGCTCTTAGATCATTTCACAGGGAAAACTCTCCTAAATTTACCTTTCTTCTTGCACAAAAGCCTAACTAAAGTCTGTAAAAAGATTAGGGTTGAACCTCTAAGTATGAAAAAAACTCTTTGTCATTTCGGTCTAATCAAATTGATAATTCTGGAGGAACTAAGACAAAGAGGAAGGACTTGGCAACATTTTATTTTTTGGGAAGGTTTTGAAACCCAAAATCAACCCATGAATGAGTAGAAGAGAGCTGAAAAAAGGCAATTAACTCCTTAGAGCAGATCGAGAAAGAGGAAAAATCTTCAAGGACCACCAGAAGATAGGATTTTTGGCATAAAGTCTCACAGGTCAAAGAAAAAGTTATATTTTGAAACCACTTCAGAGCAGCCTACATAAAGGAAGACAAATATTCTAAATCTACCATACACATACTCAGAAATAGAGCCAGAGCAAGAAGATGAAAGTCCAGCCATTAAAAGCTCTGAACACTCCATGGAATTTTCACAGGATTGTGAGACTTTTACTCCCACTGATGAAGGTGAAACATCAAAGAGAAAAAAGTCAAAGAAATCACAAAAAATTAAGCAACTTAAATAAGTTATTTCTCAACAGGACGTTTTAAAAAGAGTAATTAAGGAGAGATACAAAACTCTGTCTGATAATTTCGCAGAGAAAAATGCAGCATTTGAGAAGTTGGCTTGTGAAATTGTCAAGGACAAAAAGAGAAAGAAGAAAATCACCAAAGATTATAACAGTCTATGGTGGTTACAAAAACGCCTTAAGAGGAAGATTAGAAAATTGAAGAAGAAGAAGAAGTCACACCCAGATCTACAAGTGCTAGCCCAGGTTGCTGTGAATATGCAAGGAGATAAAGCAGAGACACACTAAGTTTTTGATAAAACAACATTTTTGGTGGTGAAATTTTCTTTTTGGCCATGACAGAGCTTTCACCAGCACAAAGGGTAAATTTACAACCAGTTAGATGGTGAAAGGCAGAGATTTCACCAACTAACTAGCGAATCATAAGGCGAGTTAGCTGGTGAAAGCACAAAAAGAATTTTTGAAAGCTAAAGATGGAGCAGGGCGATTTTCAAAGGATTTAAAGAAGTTCTAGAGCATTAAGGGATTAACTACTTAGTCAGAAAATACTCAGCATCAGAGATTCGTGGAGATTTTGAAAACCAAATGCTAAATCAGTCTCCTAAAGTTTCGACTATGAGTAATTGAAGAAATTCAGCTACAGAAGATAGGTGCCTTTACCTTTTCCATGACACAACAAATTCAAGAAGCTGATGAAGTACAGATGTCAAATTTTGATATAGAAGACAGTTCGAGTTCTAGCATCTAGTGTTTATTATCGATTGTCTTAGTTAGTTTTATTCCTATTTTTAGATACAGATCCAAGTTTTCAGTATCTTAAAAACTGATTGTAAAAGGCTATAAATGCCTATCTTTTATAAGATACAAAGGTTCAAACTGGGAATACATTTTGTGCTAATGTATAGACTCTTATTGCATAATAAAATTACAGTCTCCTTTTGCTTTCAATATCAGAAATGTTCATGTTTCCTTTTCTGTACTTTATTTCAGTTTATCTTATCTTATAAAGACTGTCATCTCTTTATTGAGCTCACACACTTGAAGTGAAGGATTTCTTTCTATATTGCATTAAGCCCTACACCCAGTTGTATTTGGCAATCAAGATTAGTGTTCTTCATCCTCTCCTATTAAAATACTTGATCTGATTATTGTTTTCTTAAAGCACTATTTCATTTGAATGTATGATGAGTTGTCTATTACATTAATCATTGAGGATCCCATTGTTCCAAGTATACCTACACATTATTTTCTTAAGTTACCAAGCATCCTTATCTTACAACCCTAAGAAGTTTCTTGGAGTGATAAAACAAGGGCTCTAGAGAATTCAAGGAGGGTAGAGGATACTTTCATCTTGGTTGCAGTGGTAGTAGGCACGATTTTTTCCAAAGGACTGGAAAATTCTGGGGTTGAAATGAAATCGTACTCAAATTCATTGAGGTGGTCTTTTAGATTGCCATTTTCTGTCTCAATTCCTCCAATGGAATCGTGAAGAATTTCATGGGTTACCTGGTGAAATGAGGAGATTTGGGATGACCAAATTTCCCTAAAGTTAATCTCTGTGCAAGATTTTCCTTTCTTGTTCATTACATATATCTTTTCAATGACCATACTTTTAGATTGGTTATCAAAAATAACACTCTAGATTACGAAGGATTCATCTATGTCAAAAAAGTCGGTCTCAGATATTTCCACCACAGACGACCCAATTTTCCACTTTCAATTTCGAGTTCCTCCACCTACCCTGCACTATTTTTTCTCTTCTTCATCGGTGGAATTTTGTGAGAACTATCAATATTTATGCAAGGAGGATTCTTATCTCCTCCTCCGTTCAAAGATTTCTAGTTTTCTTTCTTACTGGGGTTGACTGTCGAAGCGATGCTCCGTGATGTCGTGCTCTTGGGAGTGTTGCCGAGGGACTGGGCACTCTTCTCATCAGATACTTTTCCATGTTGTTTGTAAAATTCATTGGTGCTTTGCAATGTATCTATGTCACAATCGAAAAAAGAAGGATTTTTTTCGACATTGTCCCTATCTTGGGTCAGGTGTCTATGGATAAAAGAGGTGTTAAAGCCAAGAACCCATAAATGTTATTGCAAAATTCCATTAGGGTCGAACCCTTTTAGCCTTTCATCGTACATTAGGTTCAATTTCTTGAAATGGGTGACAAGCTCGTCAATATTGTTGATGTTTCTGCACACGAAGTCTCCGACTTTCCAAGGCAGAGGAATGAACTGTTTTTTTTCTTGTCATGGAAAAAATGAAACCAGTGGTTGTATTGTCTTACTATTTCTGCAACAAACATCTTGTTCGTGATGTGGCATGGAAGGAAGGAAGGATTTTCCTTAGAGCCAAATACCATGAGGACACTATGATTTTCCTCTTGCTCAAGTGTTCCCTTCCTATACAAAAACTTGGTTTCATGGCCAGACATCCGCGAAGCATTCTTGCCTAACAGTAAATCTTTGAAAATTGAGACAAAGCCATTAAAAACTTCATAAAAACAATGGAAGGCCTTGTGCCTCCATAGGGTCTCGTACCATAATGTTACTGGTTCGAATCCACAATTTATTTTATTGGAAAGAGAAAGTTTTGGAAATGGGCAGCAATGCAAAATTGCGAAAATCAAGTAGGATGACATATAAAATTTATTTGATTCTTTGAATCATGACAACTAGGAATAGAGATCAATGGAAATTAGCTTCCCCCAATCAAAAATGTATTGTTCCTTGACTGTGAAATGAAAAATATAAATAATTATATGGGAAATGCTTGTCATGGATCCCTGTCCTATTATTCTTGTAAACAACCAAGCAATTTCCCAGAATGGATTTCTAAAGGAACTTACCTCCAACCTTGTGATATCTTCAGGAATTGTTGTCGGGTCTTCGAGGAAGTCATCTAAGATGTCCAACTCGTTATCATGTTTTTCTAGAAATTGCTTGCAGTATTGTCCTCTGAATGTCAATGTTGTCTCTGACAATTTTAACATCTCGGGGAAGACCTAAGGTGACAAAGAAACAAAAGAATGGTTGCGCAGCAGAATAATTATTTTTCCTGGAATATATTTTTCGGCACACCAAGAGACCACCTCCTTACAGTCAAAAACCTCAGGGATGTAGCCTGCACGAGTGATTCCATAGGGCCAAATCACTTTGTTTTGGGTGGAATGTGATGAATAGTAAAAGTATGCCCTAGACCACTAGAAGTTCTAGTCCTCGTGTGCAAACATATTTATTGTATCTCAACAAAAATGTTTTCGACCTACTTCCATAATTCTAGAATAATGTTTGTTTTCTCTAGACGATGAATGAAATGAAATTTGGAAGGGATAATATAACCCTGCACAGATTTTGGTCCAAAGCGTGTGAATGGGAGATGTGCTCGAGACTTTCATTGATTAATGACAATTTGGACGGTTGTTGCATGATGTGTTGTTAACATTAAAAACTACTAATTGCATACATAGAAATGAAAACATGGCAGATATTGCAATGAGCGATTAACCATTGTAGATTTCTTGAGCGGCCCAACACGATGACGCGTGTTCAAGATGAAAAATTGGAAGGGACAAAATAACTCTTCGCACATCTTTGTTTAATGTGTGATAATGGGAGATCTCCTTGAGCATTTCGCCCATTAATGATAATGTTGATGGTTTCTACATGGTCATCTATTAGCATGAAAGGTTTCTAATTGCATAGTAAGAAAGTACAGAGGTGGCGGGCATGGGAAAAAAATAGCTACAAAATAGGGTTACAAGGCACAACCACTGAAGGTGAGGGCATGAGGGTTGAATTATATGTCTCGGAAATTTTTGAGTGCAATACGCGTAACAATGAAGAGGGTATGGTAGGACAACCCAGAGGGAAATTTGTATATGACTAGTATGTGGATAACTATTGTATATCAGGAAGGATGGGAAGTTAGTGGGGATGGAAGGCAGTGAGATATAATTTGAAACATTTGTGAGCCATGGTAGAGTGAAGCTTGTGAGTTGGATGAGCCCATGCTGGAATTGTAGATCATAGAAGTTTTGAGTGCAAGATGTAGAGGACGCAACAAGAAGCAGAGTTTGAAACCGTGAACCCACCAACCATGGCCATAAAATTGGCCAAGTATGGAAAGAAACAATGGTCGGTCGGATTCATTGTGTGATTATATAGATGATATAAAGATATGTCAACCCCCCAATGCTGGAACCCGCGATCAAAGAGAGGAGACTAAGTATATAACTAGAAAGCGATAATACAAGGGAAGAAGAAAAGGGGAAAAGGACCAATGAGTCCGCGATGGAATTGTAAATCACGAAAATTTTGAGTGCAATATATATATCATGGAACGAGAAGCAGTAGAGTTCAAATGCGCCAACCCAAAACACTAACTAAGAATTGGAGATTTTGTGAACCCGTGAACAGGAGGATCCAAAATAGGGTCTCAAGGTCTACCCAGAACACGTGAGGGCCTGAGGGTCAAATTTTATCATTCAGAACATTTGAATTCATAATCTGTAACATGGAAGAGGGGACAATGTCAGAACTTGGTAGTTAATTTATATATTGTGAAGGGGTGGATGCGAACTGTTTTGTATTATTGTCTGCAACTGTCACTTGTAAGAGTCACTAGTATGAGCATAACCAATGTATATTAGGAAGCACATTTGTGAATCATGGTATAGTGAAGCTTGCGAGTTTGAGGAGTATGCAGTAAAATTGTAGATCACAAAAGTTTTGAGTGCAAGATGTACATCACAAAACAAGAAGAAGAAGAGTTCGTGACTACCAACCCGGCAACCGCGGCCATAAAATTGGCTAAGTATGGAAAGAAATAGAGGTTGGTCAGATTCCTTGTGTGATTATATAGATGGAGATAAAGATGTCATCTCGCCAATGATGCAACCTGTGATCATATAAAGGAGACTAAGTATATAACCAGAGATCCATAATACAAGGGAAGAAGAAAAGGGAAAAAGGACAAAGGAGTCTGCGGTGGAATTGTAGATCACGAAAATTTTGAGTACAAGATGTGAAACTGGAAGTCAATTTGTAGATTGCGGAGGCCCGGATGCCAACTGAGGTAGCGACAGATACTTTGAAACATTTTTTGGACTGTGGTACAATAAAGATTAATGCCAACCTGAAACAATATCCAAGAGTTGCACATTGCGTGAATCCAGCAACAGGAGGATCCAAAACAAGATAACAACGTGTCTACAGAAGACGCAAATCCCTGACGTTCAACTTGTATCGTTCCAAACATTTGAATGCATAATTTGTAACACGAAAGAGAGGACGATGTCAGAATCTAGTAGTCAATTTGTATATTGCAGAGGGTGCGATGCCAACTGTTTCGTACCTCTATGTCCAATTGTCACTACTAAGAGCTAATTTAGTATTGAAAATAATTTTTTAGATACTATTAGATACTTCATAGGGATTAACGTCTGTAAACAATGGAAATCTCCACCCCTCCATCCCTGCATTGCGTGTGTCAATTTCAATATTGTGGAACTAGAAGCATTGTTTGGAGGACATGGAACAATATAAGTGCAATGTTGAGTTAGCCAGTCCGGAGGTCCGCTTGTCAATTTGTGTATCGCAGAATTATGGGTGCTATTTGTAAGACATGCAACAATGGAGGCCTAATTTTGAGCCCACCCTCCCAAGAACCTGCGATCCAAAATGTCGCTAGGTATGGAATGTGGAATCCATACATGCTCTATAAGATATCATGTACATACTTTATAGTCCCATAATACACGGGAAGAAAAAAAGAGGAAAAGGACGGAGTAGTTCGCAGTGGAATTGTAGATCATGGAAATTTTGAGTGGAATATGTATATAACGAAAAAAAAGGAACATAGTTCAATTGCGCCAACTCAGCAACCGCGGGCATAAAATTTAGTAAGTATGAAAAGGAATAGAGGGCGATCCAATTTGTCATGCGAGGATATAGATGGAGATGAAATTGGTGCCAACCCGACAACCATGGACATAAAATTGGCCAAGTATGGAAAGCAACAACAGTTGGTCGGATTCGTTGTGTGATTATATAGATGAAGATAAAGATATGTCAACCCGCCAACACTTGAGTTTCACATTTCATGAACCCGAAAATAGGAGGATCCAAAACAATATGAGAAGGTGTCTACAGAAGACACGAGTCCTCGGCATTCAAATTGTATCGCTCCAAACATTTGAATGCATAATCTGTAACATAGAAGACCGGACGATGTCGAAATCCGGTAGTCAATTTGTATATTTCATTGGATGCAATCCCAACTTTTTCGTACCTCTGTGCCCAGTTGTCACTACTAAGAGCTAATTTAGTATTGAAAATAATTTTTTAGATACTGTTAGATACTTCATAGGGATTAGCATCCATAAACAATGGAAATCTCCATCCCACCAGCCCTACATTCTCTGTGTCAATTTGTATATCGCGGAACTAGGAGTGTTGTTTGGAGGACACAGAACAATAGAAGTGAAATGTTGATTCATCCAGTCTGTAGGTCCGCTTGTCAATTTGTATATCGCAGAATTTTGGGTGCTATTTGTACGACACAAAACAATGGAGGCCCAATTTTGAGCCTGCCCACCCAAGAACCCACGATAAAAAATGTCGCTAGGTATGGAATGTGGAATCCGTACATGCTCTATAAAATATCATGTCCATAATTTATAGTCCCATAACACACAGGAAGAAAATAAGGGAAAAAGGATGGAGGAGTTCGTAGTGGAATTGTATATCATGAAAATTTTGAGTGCTAGATGTATATGACGAAACAACAAGAATCAGAGTTCAATTGTGCCAACTCGTAGAAGAACATATAGTGTTTGATTAATAATGAAAATGCTTTCGAATCCCTGCTAATTTCTCACCAGTTAAGGCATAAGTTGTATATCATGGAAGTATCTTTCGCACCACTCTGTCCACTTGTTACTAGTAAGAGCATTGTTGATGTATATTAAGAAGGACACGAAGTTGTTGGGGATGGAAAGTAGCAACAAATACTTTGAACAAATTTAATGTATATGAGGAACTCGTGGTGGAATTGTAGATCATGGATGTTTTGAGTGCAATATGTATATATCAGAATGATAAGCAACTAGGTTCGCAAGCGTCGACCCCGCAACGTCGACCATAAAATTGGCTAAGTATGGAAATGAACAACGGTTGGTCGGATCCATCATGTGAGGATATAGATGGAGATGAAGACATGTCAGCTCACCAACTATGGAACCATATACCATATAAAGGGAACTAATTATATATCCAGAAAGCGATAACGAGTGGGAAGAAGAAAATCCCGGTTCATATGCGGCAATCCGAAAACCACGACCATAAAATTGCCTAGGTATGGAAAGGTACAATGGTCAATCGGATTCGTCATGTGATTATACATATGGAGATGAAGATATGTTATCCCGCGAACCCTGGAACCACCCATCATAGAAAGATGACTAAGTATAAAACCAAAAATCCATAATGGATGGGAAAAGCAAAAGGGGAAAAGGGATAAGTATCTCATAGTCGAAAAAACATTTTTTTTTTTCGTTTATTAATGGCAATTTTTTTGAACCCATGCTAGGTTCTCAGTAGTAAAAGAATAAAATGTAGATCACTGAAGTTCTTTGGATATGTATATTATGGAACAGGGGACGTAGGTGCTGGGTATCGTGAACCCGGGGCCTAGTGGCCAGATAACTAGCTAAGTATTGGCTAAGAGAAAGGTTTGATATCTATTTCAATAGTATTCATACTAGTATCTATCAATGGATAAAGTTTTCATATTTATCTGAATAGTATTCATACTAATATATATTAATGGATTGTTTTTGTTTCAAATGCAAATGATCTCCCAATTTGCAGGATGCTCTTCGGTTCACAAATTTCATTGAAACCACAAAAAATTTCACTGCAAGATGTACATAGCGCAACAAGAAACATGAATTTTCATTGTGGTCTCAATGAGATAAACTCCTTATCATCTATTAATCTTGTATTCCTTGTAATGATATGAGAAAACGTCGGCTCTCCATAAACATCAATATCTAAATTAAATTAAATGCATTCAAAATTTGGTGTGACTTAAGTAATTAAGAAAGTTTTAGCCATTCCTTTATTAATACCAAGATTTTCAAATGCCTGGTCAATTACAAGAAGTTAAAGCATAAATTGTAGATTACGAAAGTTCTTTTCCTGCAAGATGTATATGATGGAATAGGGAACATAATTTTTTAATACCACAAACCCAAACATAATTGCCTAAGCTTTGCCGAAGAGGAAGTTTTTTGTATTTACTCCAATATTACTGATATTAGTATATATGCATGGATATTATCAAATAGAAGAAGCTGCAATATATCCAACATACTAAATAGGAACATTGCATCAACACTTGAGCCACCTTGTTGTAACTCATTAATTCATTCTATTTACAGAACCCGAATAATGGAAGCAGGAAGGGTCCTCCAATTTCTTTCTTTAAATACAGGGCTGACGCCACATAAGTATGGCTTATGAAAAATTATTCTTAAATGTAAAATGTGAAGAAATAATAGACTAGGCTTTATTTAGATTGAAGTAGTGTGCAGCAAAAAGAAAAGCTTGTCGTTCATGTTTGATAACAAAGGGGAAGAAAGTACAAAATACAATTAAAAAAAATACCAGAAATTGGAAAATACTATTAAAAAATAAACCAAAATTATTCTATGTTCAAATAAGATGGGTTACAAAATACAACTGAGGTTATTTGTGACAACGATTGTGATTTCACCTGCCCCCAAGAAATAAAAAGTATCTACATTTATGAAGCTTCTTGATAGTTTTCTTGACATTTAAACTCTTTATTCGTAAAAAATGAGTTGAATATCAATTTTGGGTTTTGTACTTAATAGGTGCTGCCAACTACATCTATCCCAATTTTTTGAATACCTTGTCTCTTCCAGATATGGCCTGTTTGTAATGGTTGCTTATTCAACATTCCATTCTTTGTCAAGTATTAATTTCCCTCTGTCGTCGAAAAGTTGGGGTTTAAGGTGCTTTCCTTGCAATGTTTCTAACCCTTGACATCCGAGACAACATAGAAATGCAATTCAGGCTCATTTCAAAGTGGACGGAGTCATTTTATGTCACAAAAGATAGGACAAGGGAAACTAATTCAAGTATGTTGTGATTGGTATTCTCCCTGTATTCGATCATCTGTTTGGTTGAAAAGCCTACCTGAAGATTTGTATGTTGAAATTCTTTGTTTTATTTCAGTAAATTGGAAGAAATATCCAACCCAGATAAAAAATGCAAATCTGTTAAGGTACATAACTTCTTCAGGCAGTAGAGGTGTGGCAAGTGTATCAAATGCTGCAGAACACACCAGCACAGGTTTGGCAAGTGTATCAAATGTTGCAGATGCCATCAGAGTATATCTTTCCTCATAGAGGTGGAGGTATGGCGGCCCACAAAAAGGTCTGGAATGTTCGAAGGTGACGCCAAATATATGGATTCTGCAACTACATCTAAAGGAAACCGAACAAACTTTGACAAAGAACATGGCTTTCTGTCAAGTTGGTTACTAGACCCACATGTAACTCATCAATCATTGAAATAGAAAATTTTGTAGTGATAATATGGTGTTTTATCCACCCATATAGTTTATGTTACCCGCCTCTATTTACATTCGCAAATGGAGTAATATTTCGCCTCATTTACGAACATGAGAGGCCATTTTGCAAGCCACTGTAAATGTACCGCCCTCGAGGAAGAGAAATTCTTGTGGGATATGTACAATTCGATACACTTGCCAAATCTGTGTTGTTGGAAGAAGCTATATACTTAAACAAAGAATTGTTTTGCATGTGACCTCAAAATCCATTACAATTCCCAGCAAGAAAACAAATAAGTTTAACAAACAAATCTCTAGGCAGCCTTTTCAACCAACCAAAGCATTGAACACAGGGATAACACCAACCAAAACATACTTGTTCTTTTGTTTTCCTCCTCTCTGAGTTTCTCTTGTATAACAGAGTTTTTTTAATACCTTGTCTCTTCCAGATATGACCTGTTTGCAATGGCTGCTTATTCAACATTCCATTCTTTGTCAAGTATTAATTTCCATCTTTTGTCAAGGAGTTGGGGTTTAAGGTGCTTTCCTTGCAATGTTCCTGACCCTTGACATTCGAGACAATTTAGAAATGCGACTCAGGCCGATTTCAAAGTGGATGGATTCGTTTTATGTCACAACAACTATGGCAGGGGAAACAAATCCAAGTATGTAGTGACTGGTATTCTCCCTATATTTGATCATCTGTTTGGTTTAAAATCCTGCCTGAATATTTATATGTTGAACTTCTTTGTCTTATTACAATAAATTGAAAGAAACGTCCAACCCAGATGAAAAATGAAAATATGTTGAGGTACATAACTTCTTCGGACAACAGAGGTGTGGAAAGTGCATCAAACGTTGCAGAATGCACCAGCACAGGTTTGGCAAGTGTATCAAATGTTGTATATGGTATTAAAATATATATTTCCTCATAGTGGTGGAGGTATGGTGGCCCACAGAAAGGTCTAGCATGTTAGGAGGTGATGCCAAATATGTGGAGTCTGCAACTACATCTAGAGGAAACCAAACAAACTTTGACAAAGAAAATGGCTTTCTGTCAAGTCAGTTACCAGACCCACATGTATCTCATAAAACTTTGAAGTAGAAACTTTTGTAGTGATAATATGTCGTTCTATCCACCCATACAGTTTCTGTTACCCACCTCTCGCTACATTCGCAAATGGAGTAATATTTTACGTCATTTACGAACATGACATGCCATTTTGCAAGTCATTGTAAATGTATCACCCCCGAGGAAGACAAATTCTTGTGGGATCTGTACAATTCCATACACTTGCCAAATCTGTGTTGTTGGAAGAAGCTATATACTTAAACGAAGAACTATTTTGCACGTGACCTCAGAATCCATTACAATTCCTAGCAAGAAAACAAATAAGTTCAACAAACAAATCTCTAGGCAGTTTTTTCAACCAACCAAAGCATCGAACACAGGGAGAGCACCAACCAGAACATACTTGTTCTTTTCTTTTCCTCCTCTATGAGTTTCTCTTATATAACAAAGTTTTTTTTTTTCTCAAAGATCACGTCACATAAAACCAGTCTCTCTTCTTTCATCTGCCCCTCAATCACATCTCTAAGTTGTCTTACATGTGCATGACCAAGACATCAGAACAAAGGCACCCTAAAGCCAACTCTTTGATCATAGAGAGAAATGGCAATAAGTGTTTAAAAGAAACGTTGGATGATATTCTGTAGATTTTGTGTTGATTCGTTTTAATGACAGATGTTCTCGATATTTTCTCTTATTAATGCCAATCTTTTCGAATATGTACGTTGAATAGTGACTAGCAGCACGTATTAAAATTCCCATATCTTTTCAGATTCTCAAATCTGACATCTAATATATGAACAATATTAAAGAGGGACATGACGTCAAGGCCTCTCTTGGTGACACGTTCATGAACTATGCTGAATATTTTAAGAAAACTAAAACAACACAAGAAAAAAAAATCTATTTTCACAAATTCAAAATGCAGGCAAAAAGAAATTACCAGATCCCATAATATTTGTTTGTCTATTCATTTTAATGGGAGATGTCCTCGAGCTTTACAGTTATTAAATCCCATATTTTTGAACCTGTATAGTTGGTTCTGACTTTTGAAATCATATTTAATGTGTATAGGGAAGCGCAGAAGGTAGCGGGAATGGAGCCCTATGTAACAGACATTGATACTATTTTTCTGTGTTTTTGTCCACAAGCATATGTAAAATGTACGTAAAGAAAAGTAATTCAAGAATGTTATTTTTTTTAGACATGAGCCCTTGAAATTCAAATAGTCCGCAAGTCCGATTGTCAATTTGTATATCGCAGAACTCTCCATGCTATTTGTAGGATACAAAACAACATAAGCCCAATTTAGAGCCCACCACCCCGAGAACCCATGATCCAAAAAATGCTTACTATTTTTTTTGTGTGTTTTTTTCCACTAGTGTATGTAAAATGTACATAAAGTAAACTATTTCAAGAATGATAAATTTCTTGGACACGAGGCCCTTAAAATTCAAATAGTCGGCAAGTCCGATTGTCCATTCGTATATCACAAAACTCTCCGATTGTCAATTTTCAGTCGGCCACCCTGAGAACCCATGATGCAAAAACTGGCTAAGTATGGGGTGAGGCCTCTGTGCATGCTTTATATATCTATTTTATAAAATTACATATTTCCTATGTTTAATTTATGGTCTCCATGAAACCTATAATTTGATAAATTTCAATCTCTTCTATCTAGTAGCCCTTCTTTTAAAGAAAACTAATTCAGGAATGTTAATGTATACATCGAGCATGACTTTTCATAGTTTGATACAATGTATCCGCGAAGCTGTGTCCATAAAACTGGCCAAATATGCAACCGAACGATGCTTGGTCAGAATGATCGCGGAACTCTCCATGCTATTTGCAGGACATGGAACAACAGAAGCCCAATTTTCATCCTGCCACCATGAGAACCCGCGATCATTAACTTATGTTGTCTAGGAAACCTATAATTTGATAAATTGCATTCTCTTATGTCCAAGAGCCCTTCTTTTAAAGAAAACTAATACGAAAAAGCTAATGTATACATCTAACACGACCTGTCATAGTTCGATAGAACCTATCCGGGAAGCCGTGTCCATAAACCTAGCTAAGTATTCAACCGAACGGCGGTCGGTCAGAATGACCACAGAAACGTGTGAAACTATAGAGTCAGAAACATAGTTTACAAGAGGAAAATAAAAGGGAGAGAACAACTATATCTCCCACATGACAAAAGGTACTCTCATAACTATGAAACCATAGTAACACAAAATCCATGGAAAAGTCATCGGCAACTATGAAATATACTTTGAGGCTGACAAACTCTGCTTCAATGCGTAAGAGATGCAATTTACATTGCCTGCAATTTTTTACTCTGTTATTTTATCTTAATAGTATTCTATGCAAACTCCACTACAAAAAAATGCAACTACAGATCCAACCGCGAATGCAGCATCCCAACATTTAAAACCCTGGGCAAACAAGAACAAGTAGAAAATAAGAACCTAGCTAAGAAGCACCAAAAGACCAATTGTAGACGCGGGATCAGAACCCTGCAAAGTCAAATCGAACAACAATAAACAAAGAAGAAAGAAGTAAGCAACAACCACTCTCCCAAGAACGATGTTGTTTCAATCGCGATTGCAGAAACCCAAACGTGAAAATTGCAACAACACAAACAGGCAAGGAAAAACAACAACATAATGCAAATAAGAAATCAGTGTGATGCAAAAAACAAGCATGGACCAGTGAACTAGCAATGTCGATGGAGCATATAAATTTTAAAAATGGAAGAAAATGTTTTGTAACATGAATGTTAAGTAACCATTCAACACTACCAATCCTGTTAGGTAACTCTGCAAACATTTAAGAAAAAAATTCAATGTGGCACATCTATGACGTATACCAAAAAAATTATTATATTTTTTGTAACAATAGTTCGAACACCAGGGAATGTATTGGAAGGCCAAACTTTGGATATGCCACCATATCAAACATTGCCATAAATTTACCTAGCATAAAATGCTAAATCAAACATTCGAATTAATGCTAGCATTAATCCACCTTCGATGAATGCATAACAAAATATATGATTCAAAAAGACCATATATGATCAGATACTTTGGATATGTCAACATATATAACATTGGAAATAGCGAAGCCGACAATAAGACCTCCAATCCCTTGTCCAATGAGATCATGACAAATATGGTACTTTCTTTTATATAAAAATTGATGTTTTCAATTCCCCAGTTCCAATAATAGATAATATGGAAATATTTGTGGTCAAAGGGCACAGTAATATGATGTCAACGATTTATCGATCACTATAGTCCCTCTATGCCTATGGCAAGGACTAATAAGCTATAATTGTGGGCAACTCTAATTATTATAAGAAAAATGGAAGTCATATAACATTTATCACATCGAATCGAAGTAAACCTTTGCTTCATAATAAAATTCTTTCTGTTATAAGGTTACCTAAGGCAGAAAGAACTTACGTCACTCAACTGTAACTATTTTTGTTAATACATTAAACATCTAGAACTCTATACGAACTAACATTTTTGAACAGATTAAAATCCATAGAATCAACTAAGAAATTAAGGAGTGATTGATTTATAACTCTCGCTATCAATTTCGTAATAACTATTTAAAACTATCTTTTTGTTCACTACCAAAAATAATAAAGAAATTGAGTGGTGGATTTCCGTCCATTAAGTTGCATTTTCCGGGAAGATACAATTGTTACTTAGGATAGTTGTATTTATTAAAATCCTATTTTACTATCGAAAGAATGTAGAAATAGATTAAACAATTAAGATTAAACTAGAAGACCACTATCAAAGAGTCATGATCGCCACGATCGGATCTAGGAATCAATTAAAACAATTAAGAGTAAACTATACGACCACTAACAAAGAGTCACGATCGCCACGATCGGATGTAGAAATCAATTAAAACAATTAAGAGTAACTACAAGACTAGTTACAAAGAATCACAATCACCACGATGGGAGGAGATTTTAGGAAGGTTTAATAGAGAAAAATAGAAGACATAAGTATCTTGTGCCCTGATATCAGGGTTATTTTAAGGAGAAAGTATAATAATAAATCATAAAAATTACTAAATTTTATTGTAGAAAAGGGCGATTCGAGTCTTAAGAGTTGTCCCGTGTCTAGTCTACTATGACAACGCTAATTGGAATCTCTACTGATTGATAATATGGTGAGTGGATCAATACTGGAGAAAATCCCAACTGTTTACCTTCCGAAACTAACAACAGAAGGCAAGCACACTATAATCTATTACAAGAATAAAATCACGATCAGGAAGGACTCAAGTTCCTATGCCCGGAGAGTTATACTTTTGTAGGGATCAACAAGGGTCTCAACGCTAGTAACCAGGAAGCTCAACAGTAAACAATCAAGCTTGAGAGTTACGACATACACCAGATCTAGCTTATCCCCAAGCGTTAATCAACCATCGATGAATCTCCATTTAATTTAAGACGGTAATGACATCGTATTTACAGTTCCAAGATGGAAAGGATATTTCTACAGGGCTGCGAAGATTCAATCTACACAACAAAATTCTACAAGTGGTGACGCAGGCTCTAGTAGGAAAGTTTGAATGTCGTTCACGAGTTCTCAAGATTCAATAATATAGATAAAACAATAACATTTAAAAATAATATACAAACATTGCATGACGCTTATTGGACGCTTCAACACCATTATAACTAATGGAGTATCTACTGATATAAAATTTCTAACTGATCAAGTTTGCAAGCACTCGAAATCGATGATACAGGATGTGTAACGAGTAAGGATATGATTGCAGAGGAATAAAAATTTAATTCCATTTAGGATGGGAGTTTATTAAAAATAGAAAACGATGATCTTGACGAACAGGGTTCAAATATTCACATTGAATTTAAAATTTTATCCAAAGGAAGAGTAGACATGCAAACTTTGACCTGCTCAATTCAAGGAACACTGAATATAATACAATAGTGGAACACA
>JZKD02S1674562.1:341328-357405 GCA_000966675.3 Picea glauca
TGTGTTCCACTATTGTATTATATTCAGTGTTCCTTGAATTGAGCAGGTCAAAGTTTGCATGTCTACTCTTCCTTTGGATAAAATTTTAAATTCAATGTGAATATTTGAACCCTGTTCGTCAAGATCATCGTTTTCTATTTTTAATAAACTCCCATCCTAAATGGAATTAAATTTTTATTCCTCTGCAATCATATCCTTACTCGTTACACATCCTGTATCATCGATTTCGAGTGCTTGCAAACTTGATCAGTTAGAAATTTTATATCAGTAGATACTCCATTAGTTATAATGGTGTTGAAGCGTCCAATAAGCGTCATGCAATGTTTGTATATTATTTTTAAATGTTATTGTTTTATCTATATTATTGAATCTTGAGAACTCGTGAACGACATTCAAACTTTCCTACTAGAGCCTGCGTCACCACTTGTAGAATTTTGTTGTGTAGATTGAATCTTCGCAGCCCTGTAGAAATATCCTTTCCATCTTGGAACTGTAAATACGATGTCATTACCGTCTTAAATTAAATGGAGATTCATCGATGGTTGATTAACGCTTGGGGATAAGCTAGATCTGGTGTATGTCGTAACTCTCAAGCTTGATTGTTTACTGTTGAGCTTCCTGGTTACTAGCGTTGAGACCCTTGTTGATCCCTACAAAAGTATAACTCTCCGGGCATAGGAACTTGAGTCCTTCCTGATCGTGATTTTATTCTTGTAATAGATTATAGTGTGTTTGCCTTCTGTTGTTAGTTTCGGAAGGTAAACAGTTGGGATTTTCTCCAGTATTGATCCACTCACCATATTATCAATCAGTAGAGAATCCAATTAGATTTGTCATAGTAGGCTAGACACGGGACAACTCTTAAGACTCGAATCGCCTTTTTCTACAATAAAATTTAGTAATTTTGATGATTTTTTATTGTACTTTCTCCTTAAAATAACCCTGATATCAAGGCACAAGATACTTATGTCTTTTATTTTGCTCTATTAAACCTTCCTAAAATCTCCTCCCATCATGGTGATTGTGATTCTTTGTAACTAGCCTTGTAGTTACTCTTAATTGATTTCTACATCCGATCGTGGCGATCGTGACTCTTTGTTAGTGGTCGTATAGTTTACTCTTAATTGTTTTAATTGATTCCTAGATACGATCGTGGCGATCATGACTCTTTGATAGTGGTCTTCTAGTTTAATCTTAATTGTTTAATCTATTTCTACATTCTTTCGATAGTAAAATAGGATTTTAATAAATACAACTATCTTAAGTAACAATTGTATCTTCCCAGAAAATGCAACTTAATGGATGGAAATCCACCACTCAATTTCTTTATTATTTTTGGTAGTGAACAAAAAGATAGTTTTAAATAGTTATTGCGAAATTGATAGCGAGAGTTATAAATTAATCACACCTTCATTTCTTAGTTGATTCTATGGATTTGGATCTGTTCAAAAATGTTAGTTCTTATAGAGTTCTAGATGTTTAATGTATTAACAAAAATAGTTACTATTGAGTGACGTAAGTTCTTTCTGCCTTCAGGTAACCTTATAACAGAAAGAATTTTATTATGAAGCAAAGGTTTACTTCTATTCGATGTGTTAAATGTTATATAACTTTCATTTCTCTTATAATAATTAGAGTTGCCCACAATTATAGCTTATTAGTCCTTGCCATAGGCATAGAGGGACTATAGCGATCGATAAATCGTTGACTTCATATTAGTGTGTACTTTGAGCACAAATATTTCCATATTATCTATTATTGGAACCGGGGAATTGAAAACATCGATTTTTATATAAAAGAAAGTACAATATTTGTCATGATCTCATTGGACAAGGGATTGGAGGTCTTATTGTCGGCTTCGCTATTCTCAATGTTATATATGTTGACATATCCAAAGTATTTGATCATATATAGTCTTTTTGAATCATATATTTTGTTATGCATTCATCGAAGGTGGATTAATGCTAGCATTAATTCGAATGTTTGGTTTAGCATTTTATGCTAGGTAAATTTATGGCAATGTTTGATATTGTGGCATATCCAAAGTTTGGTCTTCCAATACATTCTTTGGTGTTCGAACTATTGTTACAAAAAAAAAAATATTTTTTTTGGTATACGTCATAGACGTGCCACATTGAATTTTTTTCTTAAATGTTTGTAGAGTTACCTAACAGCATTGGTAGTGTTGAATGGTTACTTAACATTCTTGTTACAAGACATTTTCTTCCATTTTTAAAATTTATATGCTCCAACGACATTGCTAGTTCACTCGTCCATGCTTGTTTTTTGCATCACACTGATTTCTTATTTGCATTTTGTTGTTGTTTTTTCTTGCCTATTTGTGTTGTTGCAATTTTCACGTTTGGGTTTCTACAATTGCGATTGGAACAACATCGTTCTTGGGGGAGTGGTTGTTGCTTGCTTCTTTCTTCGCTGTATGTTGTTTATTGTTATTTGACTCAACTTTGCAAGGTTTTGATCATGCGTCTGTAGTTGAGTCTTTTGGTGCTTCTTAGCTAGGTTCTTATTTGCTACTTGTTCTTGTTTGCCCAAGGTTTTCAATGTTGGGATGATGCATTCATTGTTGGATCTCTAGTTGCATTTTTTTGTAGTCGAGTTTGCATAGAATACTATTAAGTTAAAATAACAGAGTAAAAAATTGCAAACAATGTAAATTGCATCTCTTACACATTGAAGAAGAGTTTGTCGGCCTCAAAGTATATTTCATAGATGCCGATGATTTTTCCATAGATTCTGTGTTACTATGGTTTCATAGTTATGAGAGTACCTTTTGCCATGTGAGAGATATAGTTGTTCTCTCCCTTTTATTTTCCTCTTTTAAACTTCGTTTCTCACTCTATAGTTTCTCACGTTTCTGTGGTCATTCTGACCGACCGTCATTCAGTTGAATACTTAGCTAGTTTTATGGACTCGTTTTCCCGAATAGGTTCTATCGAACTATGACAGGTTGTGTTCGATGTATACATTAGCTTTTCTGAATTAGTTTTCTTTAAAAGAAGGGCTCTTGGACATAAGAGAATGCAATTTATCAAATTATAGGTTTCCTAGACAACATAAGTTAATGATTGCGGGTTCTGAGGGTGGCAAGATGAAAATTAGGCTTATGTTGTTCTGTGCCCTGCAAATAGCATGAAGAGTTCCACGATCATTCTGACCGAGCACCGTTCGGTTGCATATTTGGTCAGTTTTATGGACACGACTTCGTGGATACATTGTATCAAACTATGATAGGTCATGCTCGATGTATACATTAGCATTCCCGAATTAGTTTTCTTTAAAAGAAGGGCTCCTGGATAGAAGAGATTGAAATTTATCAAATAATAGGTTTCATGGACAACATAAATTAAACATAGGAAATATGTAATTTTATAAAGTAGATATATAAAGCATGCAAAGAGCCCTCACTTCATACTTAGCCAGTTTTTGCATCACGGGTTCTCAAGGTGGCCAGCTAAAAATTGACAATCAGAGAGTTTTGTGATATACAAATGGACAATCGCACTTGCGTACTATTTGAATTTTAAGGGCCTCATGTCCAAAAAATTTATCATTCTTGAAATAGTTTACTTTATGTACATTTTACATACACTATTGGAAAAACACACACAAAAAAAATAGTAAGCATTTTTTGGATCGTGGGTTCTCGGGGTGGTGGGCTCTAAATTGGGCTTCTAATGTTTTGTATCCTACAAATAGCATGGAGAGTTCTGCGATATACAAATTGACGATCGGACTTGAGGACTATTTGAATTTCAAGGTCTCATGTCAAAAAAAAATAACATTCTTGAATTACTTTTCTTTACGTACATTTTACATATGCTCGTGGACAAAAACATAGAAAAATAGTAGTAATGTCTGTTACATAGGGCTCCATTCTCACTACCTTATGTGCTTCCCTATACACATTAAATATGATTTCAAAAGTCAGAACCGACTAGACAGGTTCAAAAATATGGGATTTAATAACTGTAAAGCTCGAGGACATCTCCCGTTAAAACAAATAGACAGACGAATATTATGGGATTTGGTAATTTCTTTTTGCATGCATTTTGAATTTGTTAAATTAGATTTTTTTTTCTTGTGTTGTTTTAGTTTTCTTAAAAGATTCAACATAGTTCATGAACATGTCACCGAGAGAGGCCTTGACGTCATGTCCCTCTTTAATATTGTTTATATATTAGATGTCAGATTTGAGAATCTTCTCGGATATGGGAATTTTAATACGTGCTACTAGTCACTATTCAGTGTACATATTCGAAAAGATTGGAATTAATAAGAGAAAATATCCAGAACATCTGTCATTAAAATGAATCAACAAAAAATCTACAGAATATCATCCAGTGTTTCTTTTAAACACTTATTATCATTTCTCTCTATGATCAAAGAGTTGCTCTTCAGGGTGCCTTTGTTCTGATGTCTTGGTCATGGACATGTAAGACAACTTAGATATGTGATTGAGGGGCAGATGAAAGAAGAGAGACTGGTTTTATGTGACATGAGCTTTGAGCAAAAAAAAAACTTTGTTATACAAGAGAAACTCATAGAGGAGGAAAATAAAAGAACAAGTATGTTCTGGTTGGTGCTCTCCCTGTGTTCGATGCTTTGGTTGGTTGAAAAAACTGCCTAGAGATTTGTTTGTTGAACTTATTTATTTTCTTGCTAGGAATTGTAATGGATTTTGAGGTCACGTGAAAAATAGTTCTTCGTTTAAGTATATAGCTTCTTCCAACAACACAGATTTGGCAAGTGCATGGAATTGTACAGATCCTACAAGAATTTTTCTTCCTCGGGGGCGACGCATTTACAGTGGCTTGCAAAATGGTCTGTCATGTTCGTAAATGACGCGAATATTACTCCATTTGCAAATGTAGCCAGAGGTGGGTAAAAAAAACTGTATGGGTGGATAAAACGACATATTATCACTAAAAAAATTTCTATTTCAAAGTTTTATGAGATACATGTGGGTCTGGTAACTGACTTGATAGAAAGCCATGTTCTTTGTCAAAGTTTGTTTGGTTTCGTCTAGATGTAGTTGCAGACTCCACATATTTGGCATCACCTCCTAACATGCTAGGCCATTTTGTGGGCCGCCATACCTCCATCACTATGAGGAAATATATATTTTGATACCATCTACAACATTTGATACACTTGCCAAACCTGTGTTGGTGTGTTCTGCAATGTTTGATGCACTTTCCACACCTCTGCTGCCCAAAGAAGTTATGTACCTCAACAGATTTTCATTTTTCATCTGGGTTGGACGTTTCTTCCAATTTACTATAATAAAATAAATAAGTTCAACATACAAATATTCAGGCAGGATTTTAAACCAAACAGATGATCAAATATAGGGAGAATACCATTCACTACATACTTGGATTTGTTTCTCCTGCCATAGTTGTTGTGACATAAAACGACTCCATCCACTTTGAAATCGGCCTGCGTCACATTTCTAAATTGTCTCGGATGTCAAGGGTCAGGAACATTGCAAGGAAAGCACCTTAAACCCAAACTCCTCTATGGAAGATGGAAATTAATACTTGACAAAGAATGGAATGTTGAATAAGCAGCCATTGAAAACAAACCATATCTGGAAGAGACAAGGTATTAAAAAAACTTTGTTATACAAGAGAAAATCAAAGAGGAGGAAAACAAAAGAACAAGTATGTTTTGGTTGGTGTTATCCCTGTGTTCGATGCTTTGGTTGGTTGAAAAGGCTGCCTAGAGATTTGTTTGTTGAACTTATTTGTTTTCTTGCTGGGAATTGTAATGGATTTTGAGGTCACATGCAAAACAGTTCTTTGTTTAAGTATATAGCTTCTTCCAACAACACATATTTGGCAAGTGTATCGAATTGTACATATCCCAGAAGAATTTGTCTTCCTCAAGGGCGGTGCATTTACAATGGCTTGCAAAATGGCCTGTCATGTTCACAAATGACGCGAAATATTACTCCATTTGCGAATGTAACTAGAGGTGGGTAACATAAACTGTATGGGTGGATAAAACACCATATTATCACTACAAAATTTTCTATTTCAATGATTGATGAGCTACATGTGGGTCTGGTAACCAACTTGACAGAAAGCCATGTTCTTTGTCAAAGTTTGTTCGGTTTCCTCTGGATGTAGTTGTAGAATCCATATATTTGGCATCACCTCCTAACATTCCATACCTTTTTCTGGGCCGCCATACTTCCACCTCTATGAGGAAAGATATATTCTGATGGCGTCTGCAACATTTGATACACTTACCAAACCTGTGTTGGTGTGTTCTACAACATTTTATGCACTTGCCACACTTGCCACACCTCTACTGCTTGAAGAAGTTATGTACCTCAACAAATTTGCATTTTTTATCTGGGTTGGACATTTCTTCCAATTTACTGTAATAAAACAAACAATTTCAATATACAAATATTTAGGCAAGCTTTTCAACCAAACAGATGATCGAATACAAGGAGAATACCAGTCACTACATACTTGAATTTTTTTCCCCTGTCCTAGTTTTTGTGACATAAAATGACTCCATCCACTTTGAAATGAGCCCGAATCACATTTTTAAGTTGTCTCGGATGTCAAGGGTCAGAAACATTGCAAGGAAAGCACCTTAAACCCCAACTTATTGACGACAGAGAGAAATTAATACTTGACAAAGAATGGAATGTTGAATAAGAAGCCATTACAAACAGGCCATATCTGGAAGAGACAAGGTATTCAAAAAATTGGGATAGATGTAGTTGGCAACACCTATTAAGTACAAAACCCAAAATTGATATTCAACTCGTTTTTTACGAATAAAGAGTTTGAATGTCAAGAAAACTATCAAGAAACTTCATCAATGTAGATATTTTTTAGTTCTTAGGGGTAGGTGAAATCACAATCGTTATAAAAAATAGCCTCAGTTGTATTTTGTAACCCATCTTATTTGAATATACAATAATTTTGGTTTATTTTTTAATAGTATTTTCCAATTTCTGGTATTTGTTTTAATTGTATTTTGTACCTTCTCCCCCTGTGTTGTTAAACATGAACGACAAGTTTTTCTTTTTGCTGCCCACTACTTCAATCTAAATAAAGCCTAGTCTATTATTTCTTTACATTTTACATTTAAGAATATTTTTTCATAATCCATACTTATGTGGCGTCGGCCCTGTATTTAAAGAAAGAAATTGGAGGACCCTTCCTGCTTCCATTATTCGGGATCCGTAAATAGAATGAATTAATGAGTTACAAGAAGGTGGCTCAAGTGTTGATGCAATGTTCCTATTCAGTATGTTGGATATATTTCATCTTCTTCTATTTGATAATATCCGTGCATATATACTAATATCAACAATATTGGAGTAAATACAAAAAACTTCCTCTTCAACAAAGCTTCGACAATTATGTTTAGGTTTGTGGTATTAAACAATTATGTTCCATGTTCCATCATATACATCTTGCAGGAAAAGAACTTCTATAATCTACAATTTATGCTTTAACTTCTCGTAATTGACCAGGCGTTCGAAAATCTTGGCATTAATAAAGGAACGGATAAAAATTTCTTAATTACTTAAGTCACACCAAATTTTGATTGCATTTAATTTAATTTAGATATTGATGTTTATGGAGAGACAACGTTTTCTCATGTCATTGCAAGGAATACAAGATTAATAAATGATAAGGAGTTTATCTCGTTGAGACCACAATGAAAATTCGTGTTTCTTGTTGCGCTATGTACATCTTGTAGTGAAATTTTTTGTGGTTTCAACGAAGTTTGTGAATCGAAGAGCATCCTAAAAATTGGGAGATCATTTGCATTTGAAACAAAAACAATCCATTAATATATATTAGTATGAATACTATTCAGATAACTATGAAAACTTTATCCATTGATAGATACTAGTATGAAATCTATTGAAATAGATATCAAACATTTCTCTTAGCCAATACCTAGCTAGTTATCTGGCCACTAGGCCCCAAGTTCACGATACCCAACACCTATGTCCCCTGTTCCGTAATATACATATCCAAAGAACTTCAGTGATCTGCATTTTATGCTTTTACTACTGAGAACCTAGCATGGGTTCGAAAAAATTACCATTAATAAATGGAAAAAAAATGTTTTTTCGACTATGAGATACTTATCCATTTTCCCCTTTTGCTTTTCCCATCCATTATGGATTTTTGGTTTTATACTTAGTCTTATTTCTATGATGGGTTGTTGCAGGGTTCGTGGGATAAAATATCTTCATGTCCATTTGTATCTTCACATGACGAATCTGACAGACCGCTGTACCTTTCCATACCTAGGCAATTTTATGGTCGTGCTTTCCAGATCGCCGCATACGAACTGGGATTTTCTTCTTCCCACTTGTTATCGCTTCTTGGATATATACTTAGTTCCCTTTCTATGGTATATGGTTCCATAGTTGGCGAGCTGACATGTCTTCATCTCCATCTATATCCTCACACGATGGATCCGACCGACCGTTGTTCATTTCCATACTTAGCCAATTTTATGGTCGGCGTTGCAGGGCCGACGCTTGTGAACCTAGCTGCTTATCATTCTGATATATACATATTTCACTCAAAACATCCATGATCTACAATTCTACCGCGGGTTCCTCATATACATTAAGTTCGTTCAAAGTATTTGATGCTTCTTTCCATCCCCAACAACTCTGCGTCCTTCATGATATACATCAATAATTCTCTTACTAGTTACAAGTGGACACAGTGGTGCGAAAGATACTTCCATGATATACAAATTATGAGTTAACTGGTGAGAAATCAACATGGGTTCGAAATCATTTTCATTATTAATCAAACACTATATGTTCTTCTATGAGTTGGCGCAATTGAACTCTGATTCTTGTTGTTTCGTCATATACATATAGCACTCAAAATTTTCATGATATACAATTCCACTACGAACTCCTCCATCCTTTTTCCCTTATTTTCTTCCTGTGTGTTATGGGACTATAAATTATGGACATGATATTTTATAGAGCATGTACGGATTCCACATTCCATACCTACCGACATTTTTTATCGCGGGTTCTTGGGCGGGCAAGCTCAAAATTGGGCCTCCATTGTTTCATGCCCTACAAATAGCACCCATAATTCTGCGATATACAAATTGACAAGAGGACCTGCAGACTGGATGAATCAACATTTCACTTCTATTGTTCTGTGTCCTCCAAACAACGCTCCTAGTTCTGCGATATACAAATTGAAATAGAGAATGCAGGGCTGGTGGGGTGGATATTTCCATTGTTTATGGATGTTAATCCCTATGAAGTATCTAACAATATATAAAAACTTATTTTCAATACTAAATTAGCTCTTAGTAGTGACCATTGGACACAGAGGTACGAAACAGTTGGGATTGCATCCTCTGCAATATACAAATTGACTACCAGATTCCGACATC
Organism: Picea glauca; assembly: GCA_000966675.3. Taxonomy (NCBI): domain Eukaryota; kingdom Viridiplantae; phylum Streptophyta; class Pinopsida; order Pinales; family Pinaceae; genus Picea; species Picea glauca. Next base: position 350,767 of record JZKD02S1674562.1, read on the forward strand.
GTCCGCTCTTCCATGTTACAGATTATGCATTCAAATGTTTGGAGCGATACAATTTGAATGTCGGGGCCTCGTGTCTTCTATAGACACCTTCTCATCTTGTTTTGGATCCTCCTATTTTCGGGTTCACGAAATGTGCAACTCCAGTGTTGGCGGGTTGACATATCTTTATCTTCACTTATATAATCACACAACGAATCCAACTGACTGTTGTTGCTTTCCATACTTGGCCAATTTTATGTCCATGGTTGTCAGGTTGGCTCCAATTTCATCTCCATCTATATCCTCACATGGCGAATTGGATCGCCCGTTGTTCCTTTTCATACTTACTAAATTTTATGCCCGCGGTTATCGAGTTGGTGCAATTGAAATATGTTCCTTTTTTGTTTCGTTATATACATATTCCACTCAAAATTTCCATGATCTACAATTCAAGTACGAACTACTCCGTCCTTTTTCCCTTTTTTTCTTCCCGTGTATTATGGGACTATAAAGTATGTACATGATATCTTATAGACCATGTATGGATTCCACATTCCATATCTAGCGACATTTTGGATCACAGGTTCTTGGGCAGGCGGGCTCAAAATTGGGCCTCCATTGTTGCGTGTCTTACAAATAGCACCCAAAATTCTGCGATACACAAATTGACAAGCGGACCTACGGACTGGCTAACTCAACATTGCACTTCTATTGTTCTGTATCCCCCAAACAACGCTTCCAGTTCCATGATATTGAAATTGACACACACAATGCATGGATGGAGGGGTGGAGATTTCCATTGTTTACAGATGCTAATCCCTATGAAGTATCTAACAGTATCTAAAAAATTATTTTCAATACTAAATTAGCTCTTAGTAGTGACAACTGGACACAGAGGTACGGAACAGTTGGCATCGCACCCTCTGCAATATACAAATTGACTACTGGATTTCGACATCATCCTCTCTTCCGTGTTACAAATTATGCATTCAAATGTTTGGAATGATACAAGTTGAACGTCAGGGATTTTCGTCTTCTGCAGACACATTGTCATCCTGTTTTGGATCCTCGTGTTGTCGGGTTCACGCAATGTGCAACTCTTGGATATTGTTTCGGGTTGGCATTAAGATTTGTTGTACCACGGTCGAAAAAATGTTTAAAATTATCTTTCACTACCTCAGTTGGCATCCGGGCCTCCACAATATACAAACTAACTTCCAATTTCACATCTTGTACTCAAAAACTTTGTGATCTAGAATTCCACCATAGACTCCTTTGTCCTTTTTCCCTTTTCTTCTTCCCTTGTATTATGGCTCTCTGGTTATATACTTTGTCTGCTTTATATGATCGCAGGTTTCATCATTGGCGAGCTGACATCTTTATCTCCATCTATATAATCACACAAGGAATCTAACCAACCTCTATTGCTTTCCATACCTAGCCAATTGTATGGCCGCGGTTGTCAGGTTGGCAGTCACAAACTCTGCTTCTTCTTGTTTCGTGATGTACATATTGCACTCAAAACTTCTGTGATCTACAATTCTACCTCACACTCCTCGAACTCACAAGCTTCATTGTACCACGGTTCAGAAATGTGCTTCCTAATATACATTGGTTATGCTCATACTAGTGACTCTTACAAGTGACAGCTGCAAATAGAAATACAAAACAGTTCGCATCCACCCCTTCGCAATATATAAATTAACTACCAGGTTCTGACATTGTCCCCTCTTCCGTGTTACAGATTATGAATTCAAATGTTTCAAACGATACAATTTGACCCTTGGACCCTCACGTGTTCTGGGCAGACCTTGAGACCCTATTTTGGATCCTCCTATTCACGGGTTCATGAAATATCCAATTCTTAGTTAGTGTTTTGGGTTGGTGAATTTGAACTCTACTTCTTCTCGTTCCATGATATACATATTGCAATCAAAATTTTCGTGATTTACAATTCCACCGCGTACTCATTGGTCCTTTTCCCCTTTTCTTCTTCCCTTGTGTTATCTCTTTGTGGTTATATACTTAGTCTCCTTTCTTTGATCGTGGGTTCCAGTGTTGGGGGGTTGACATATATTTATATCATCTATATAATCACACAACAAATCCGACTGACCACTGTTTCTTTCCATACTTGGTCAATTTTATGGCCATGGTTGGTGGGTTCGCGGTTTTGAACTCTGCTTCTTGTTGCGTCCTCTACATCTTGCACTCAAAACTTCTGTGATCTACAATTCCAGCACTGGCTCTTCCAACCCACAAGATTCACTCTACCACAGCTCACAAATGTTTCAAAGTATATCTCACTGCCTTCCATCCCCACTAACTTCCCATCCTTCCTGATATACAATAGTTATGCTCTTACTAGTCATATATAAATTTCCCTCTGAGTTTTCCTACCATACCCTCTTCATTGTTATGCGTATTGCACTCAAAAAGTTTCGAGACATACAATTCGACCCTCGCGCCCTCACCTTCAGCGGTTGTGCCTTGTAACCCTATTTTGTAGCTATTTTTTTCCCATGCCCGCCACCTCCGTACTTTCTTACTATACAATTAGAAACCTTTCATGCTAACAGATGATCATGTAGGAACCATCAACATTATCATTAATGGGTGAAATGCTCTAGGATATATCCCATTATCACACATTAAACCAAGATGTGTGAAGAGTTATTTTGTCCCTTCCAATTGTTCATCTTGAACACGCGTCATCGTGTTGGGCTACTCAAGAAATCTACAATGGTTAATCATTCATTGCAATATCTTCCATGTTTGCATTTCTATGTATGCAATTAGTAGTTTTTAATGTTAACAACGCATCATGCAACAACCGTCCAAATTTTCATTAATCAAAGAAAGTCTCGAGCACATCTCCCATTCACATGCTTTGGACCAAAATTTGTGCAGGGTTATATTATCCCTTCCAAATTTCATTTCATTTATCATCTGGAGAAAACAAACGTTCTTGTAGACTTATGGAAACAGGTCGAAAACATTTTTGTTGAGATACAATAAATATGTTCGCACACGAGGACCAAAACTTCTAGTGGTCTAGGGCATACTTTTACTATTCATCCCTTTCCGCCCAAAACAAAGTGATTTGGACCTATGAAATCGCTTGTGCAGGGTGTGTCCCTGAGGTTTTTTACTGTAAGGAGGTGGTCTCTTGGTGTGCTGAAAAATATATTCCAGGCCAAATAATTATTCCACTGCGCAACCATTCTTTTGTTTCTTTGTCACCTTAGGTCTTTCACAAGATGTTAAAATTGCCAGAGACAAAATTGACATTCAGAGGACAAGACTGCAAGCAATTTCTAGAAAAACACAATAACGAGTTGGACATCTTAGATGACTTCCTCTAAGACCAGACAACAGTTCCTGAAGATATCACAAGGTTGGAGGTAAGTTCCTTTAGAAATCCATTCTGGGAAATTGCTTGGTTGTTTACAAGAATAATGGGACAGGGATCCATGACAAGAATTTCCCATATAATTATTTATATTTTTCATTTCACAGTCAAGTAACAATACATTTTTTATTAGGGGAAGTTAATTTCCATTGATCTCTATTCCCAGTTGTCACGATTCAAAAAATCGAATAAATTTTATATGTCATCCTACTTGATTTTCGCAATTGTGCATTGCTGCCCGTTTCTAAAACTTTCTCTTTCCAATAAAATAAATTGTGGATTCGACCCAGTAACATTCTGGTACGAGGCCCTGTGGAGGCACAAGGCCTCCCATTGTTTTTATCAAGTTTTTAATGGCTTTGTCTCAATTTTCAAAGATTTAATGTTAGGCAAGAATGCTCTGCGGATGTCTGGCCAGGAAACCAAGTTTTTGTATAGTAAAGGAACACTTGAGCAAGAGGAAAATCATAGTGTCCTCATGGTATTTGGCTCTAAGGAAAATCCTACCTTCCTTCCATGCCACATCATGAACAAGATGTTTATTGTAGAAATAACAAGACAATACAACCACTGGTTTCATTTTTTCCATGACAAGAAAAAAAAACAGTTCATTCCTCTGCATTGGAAAGTCGGAGACTTCATGTGCAGAAACATCAACAAGATTGACGATTTTATTGCCCATTTGAAGAAATTGAACCTAATGTACAATAAAAGGATAAAAGGGTTCGGCCCTAATGGCATTTTGTGAGAACATTTACCGGCTGTTGGATTTAACACCTCTTTTATCCATAGACACCTGAACTAAGATAGGGACAATGTCGAAAACAATCCTGCTTTTTTTTATTGTGACATAGATACATTGCAAAGAGCCAATGAATTGTACATAAAACATGGAAAAGTATTTGGTCAGAAGAGTGCCCAGTCCCTCGGCAACACTCCCAAGAGCATCGCTTCGACAATCCACCCCAGTAAGAAAGAAAACTAGAAATATTTGAACGGAGGAGGAGATAAGAATCCTCCTTGCATAAATATTGATAGTTCTCACAAAATTCCACCGATGAAGAAGAGAAAAAACAATGCAGGGCAGGAAGAAGAACCTGAAATTGAAAGTGGACAACTGCAACTTGAAATTGAAACTAAGCACATGCAAAAAATTGGGTCATCTGCGGTGGAAATATCTGAGACCGAATTTTTTGACGTAGATGAACCCTTCGTAATCCAGAGCGTTATTTTTGAAAGCCAATCTAAAAGTGTGGTCATTGAAAAGAGATATGTAATGAACAAGAAAGGAAAATCTCACACAAAGATTAACTTTAGGGAAATTTGGTCATCCCAAATATCCTCTTTTCACCAGGTAACCTGTAAAATTCTTCATGATTCCATTGGAGGAATTGAGACAGAAAATGCCAATCTAAAAGACCACCTCAACGAATTTGAGCAGGATTTCATTTCAACCCCAAAATTTTCCAGTCCTTTGGAAAAAATTGTGCCTGCTACCACTGCAACCAAGATGAAAGTATCCTCTACCCTCCTTGAATTCTCTAGAGCCCTTGTAGAGAATAACATCAACAAATGAATGCAGCTAGTAACTGAAGCTTGGGGAACATCACAAAATTTAGTTTCCTTCGAAAAGAAGGCCAATGATTTCCTGCAACATTTGGAGGTGGATTTAAAAAATGAACAACATCTATTTGATCAAGTGCTGGCCCATTTTTCCAACTATGTCGTCAACACATCAGAATTGAAAAGAAGACAAGAGAAACTCCCCTCCCCAAATTGGACCAAAAAAGTAAAATTATGCTGGAGAAAGAAACCTGACAACCTAGAGCTCATTTTCAAATCATGTAAACAAGTCATATAAGAAAAGGAAGATTTATTCACAAGCCTGCTCCAGATGAACTTAGTCGGAACTAACAACGAGGTTTAAGATCCAAACTTAATTCTCAAATCCTTGTCAATCACAAAAGAAGCCTTCACGGAACAACTTATATTTTAAATGGGTTGTATTTCAAAAAGTTTTATGGAATACTTGAATATCGTCTAGATGAGCACGAGCATTGGGTATTGGACTATGCAACACACAATGAATAAATATAACATAGTCTGCATAATATTTCAATGGATCTAAGGAAATTAGAAAACGAACTTTACGACATAGAAATCCGGTCTGAAATCAAAACAACCCCCATGAAAAGCTACATCGAAGAATGGTTTCAACAGAGAATGGATAGCCTCGTCCAAGAAGGGCTACAACCAGCCAACAAGACTCAACTGATCATCGACGACAACAACAAAAATGCTTCGGCTTCATAGTAAGTCTATACTGGAATCTTTTTTTCTTTATCAATCCAGTTTAAGTCTATGTTGTCATATTTTTTTCTTTATCAATCCACTTATGACCTCTTTAAATAGAAAACTGTAACCAAAGACTCATAACTTCAAATTTCTTCTTTTCAAGCCTTCCTCTCTACCATCCCACACTTCTTCTTTTGAGGTTCATAATTCTTGTACTTATTTCTTTTTATGGTTCGCGGGAGCCCCAATCCCAATCTATATGACAAATGTATTTAAATTTCCAAAAACATGTAACAAACATTATTAATTTTTGATAAATTCCAAAGAAAATGGATTCGACAATGCCTTTATTGTATACTAAATTTTGGGTTTTGAGGAAACTTTCTTGTTTGTTCCAAAGAAAACTAAGATGGATATGCTACATTTCTTGTGTCCTATTGTATGCTGATTTTTTTGTCCTGAATGACGTTGTTATTATTCTATTGTATGCTAACTTTTTGGGTGTCTAGGAACCTATACTTTGATAGATTTCGATTTCGCTTGTGTCCAGAACCCTTTTCTTTAAAGAAAACTAGTTCAAGAATGCTAATTTCTTTGTTTTTTCCTTCAAGAAACTATGTAACAGACGTTATTACTATTCTATTGTATTCTTTTAAATGTTTATGTAATTTCCAGAGATATGTAACAGACATTATTTATTTTATAATAGGTTTCTATAATTCACAAGTCCACTTGTCAATTTGTGTATCACTGTAACGACCCCTTCGTTACGTCTACGAATAGCGAAGTACAATAGGAAAATTTTATTTTTTTCTTTTCATTTAAAAATAAGATATTCACAACATCACCTAATGCACTAAGGTGACACATGATCAAAATATAAACAACTCTACATATCATTGCGGAACGAGATTTCAAAATATAATGCCAAACAATCTCATGATACTATCACT
>JZKD02S1674562.1:364677-388746 GCA_000966675.3 Picea glauca
TCATGACGCATCATCATCACGGTTAAGTGGTTCATCATCATAAAAATCCAGATCACTTGCGAGCAAGTGTCCTCAAATAATAATTTTTGTCAGTGCGCCAGAGCGGGATGTTACAATCGCGGAAATCGTGGTGCTATTTGTAGGGAACGAAACAACAGAGGTCCATTTTTTACCCCGCCATCCCGAGAACCCGCGATCCAAAAACTGCCTAAGTATGGAATGAAGGCTCCATGCATGCTCTATAAAACATGTGCAAAGAAAACTAATTCGACCATGCTATATTTTATTTGTCCAAGAAAAGCCTTAGTTTTAAAGCAAACTAATTCGGGAATGCTAATTTTTTTGTGTCTTTCTCCACAAAACTATGTAACAGATGTTATCACTATTTTATTATATGCTTTTAAATGTTTATGTAATTTCCAGAGATATATAACATACATTATTATTTTCTAGTAAATTTCTATAGTTTGCAACTTCGTGTGTCATTTTGTATATCGCGGAATTGTCGGTCCTATTTGTAGGGAACGAAACATTAGAGGCCTAATTTTGAGCCCATCAGCCTGAGAAATCGTGATCCAAAATTTGGCTAAGTATGAAATGAGGTCTCCGTGCATTATCTATAAAATATCATCCCCATACTTTATAAAAGTACAAATTTCGTATGTATAAAACTAAATATCTACTTTATAAAAGTACATATTTCGTATGTATAATTTATTAATTTCTGATCAATTTCTATAGTTCGCAACTCCGCTTCTCAATTTGTGTTTTATGGAACTATCGGTGCTATTTGTAGGGAACGAAACATCAGAGGCCCAATTTTGAGCCCTCCAGCCCGACAACCTGCGATACATTATAAAAGTACATATTCCGTATGTATAAAACTAAATATCTACATGATAAAATCACATTTTTGGTATGTATAATTTATGTTGTCGAGGAACCTATAATTTCATAAATTTCAATTTCTTTTGTGTCCAGTATCCCTTGTTTTAAAGATAACTAATTCGGTAATGCTAAATTTTGTGTGTCCAACAACCTTTGAAATGTTGATAATTTTTTATATTTTTTAGGAAGAACTAATTCGGGAATACTATGTTCTACATGCAAACCACATGTATTTCAACTTTCTATCCACGTGTCTATACTAGGTTGCATTTACTCCCATCCCAACCTGGCAGGGACTACACTGCCATGCAACACTTGTTTACTTTATCCAGCAATATAAATAAATTGATTCATTTGTTTCATTGGCCAATTCAAATGATTAATTAGTTCTAGTTTAGTTAATAGTAGATATGATTAATTATTATGTCCATTATTTGATTATCTTCTAATGAATTAAACAAAAATGTATATTAGATTAGGGTAATCTTTTCCTTAAGCATTATATGTTACATTTGGATTAAAATAACGTGTATTATAACATAATGCTTAATGGTTGGAGTAAAATTTTACTTATTATACGAGTCCCTTTTGGGAAGTTTAAGATAAATAAATATGATGGAATGAATATTGATTATAGTTTAATAAATATTGAAGGCTTGAACTTGTGTACGAAGGTGACAATGTTAATTAATGAATCATCAAATGATTGATCTCGTAATTACCAATAGGAAAATAAAGTTGTTTTCCAAACATTTTGTTAAGAAAAAATCTAATAATAACAAAATAACACTTCTTGGGAAAACCTTATAGGGGTGTTATAGGATTGGGTTACAGAAATTAGATAACTCTTTGTTCCTTAGAACAATCACCATTCTTGAGACCTTAAATGGTCAAAATCAATCGGATGAATCCTGGATTTGAGCGTTGATTATGTGTCATGGAGGTCCTAACCTTGCAGTGTAGGTTGGGCGGGTGTACATCTTTTTAGCTTTATGTCATATGGTTGGTCATTTAATAATGATGACATCGCTTTTGAATTGTTTTTTTGTAGTTAGATAGGTGAAATTAGAATGTGTAAATTTTGATGTATGTTATTTCCGCATAACATTTGTCCTAACTTGTAAAAAGAATTAAAAATAGAAATAAATCCACTACAAAACTCACTTAATTTTATGTATTAACGGAGGGGTTGTTACAAAATCCAAGGCATGGCATGGCATGGAAAGGAAAGTAATGGCATGAAAATTCAAGGAAAGGCAAGGAATGACATGACAAGAAAAGGCATGGCATTGCAAAGCTAGGAAAGGCTTGGAAAGGAATGGTTTCACAAGACAAGGCATGGCAAGGCAAGGAATCTCATGGAAAGGCATGGAAAGGCATGGGAGGGCAAGGAAATGAATGGATTTGGAAGGCATGAATTCATAAGGAAAGGCATGGCATGGAAATGAAAGGTAATGCATGGCATGACATGGCATGGCATGGCAAGGCAATTCATGGAATGACATGGAAAGGAATGTCATGGAAAGGAAAGGCATGTCCTGGTAAGGGATGAATTGGAAAGGAAACACATGGCATGGAAAGGAAAGGAAATGCAAGGAATGACATGGCATGGGATTGAATGGCATGGAAAGGAAGGGAACAACATGACATGACATGATTGTTAAGGGAAGTCATGGCATGGAAATAAAAGGAAAGGCATGACATGGCATGGAATGAAATGGAAAGGGAAGGTAGGGAATGTAAAGGGAAGGAAAGGCATGTCATGGAATGACCTATCATGGTATGGCATGACATGGAAAGGAAAGGTAATGAAAGGTATATAATGACATGTCATTTCAAGGCAAGGCATGGCATGGCATGGAAATGAAAGGAAACACAACACAGGGCATGTCATGTTATGTCATGGAAAGACAAGGCATTGCATGTCATAGTAATATAATGCATGGCATGACAAATAAAGGAAAAGTAGGGCATGTCATGAAAAGGAAAGGCATGGAATGACATGGCATGAGAAGGCATGTCTTAGAAAGGAATGACTTGAAAAGGAAAGGATTGGCATGGAAAGGAAAGGAGAGGCAAGAAAGGAATGGCATGGAAAGGCAAGGAATGACATGGAAAGGAAAGGCATTTCATGGGAAGGAATAACATGGCAAGGAATGACATGGAAAGGAAGGGAATGGTTTCAGAAGGCAAGGCATTACATGGAAACAAAAGGCATGGAATGGCATGTCATATCAAGTGAAGGAAAGGAAGGGAAATGCAAGGCAATTAAAGGATAGAAATGGAAAGGAAATGCAACACAAGGAAAGTCAAGGAAAGACATGAAATTCGAGGAAAGGAATGGCTAGAAATGGAAAGGCAAGTAAATGCAAGGAAAGGAAATGAAATGATAGACAATGAATGACATGTAAAGTCAAGACAAGGGAAGACATTGCATGGAAAGGAAAGACATGGTGTGGAAGGTCAAGGTAAGACATGGCATGAAAAGGTAAGTCAGGGAAAGAAAAGACAAGGTAGGTAAAGGAAAGGTAAGGGAACACAAGGAAAGGAAAAGGAAAGGCAAAGGCAAAGGCAAGGTTAGGAAATAAAGGCAAGAAAAGGAAAGGAAAGAAAAGGAAAGGTAAGGAAAGGCTCTGGATTGATGAAAAACTTTCTTCGGGATGCTCCATCCACTTGGAATATTACACATTCATCCATGGAGTTAGATACTTGGGAATTCACACATGTGGAGTGGTTGCATGCATGCACATTCTTGGAGGGAACATTCCATGTGGACACTTGGCATTTGAATTGGCTTGATGCCTATTTTTGGTGGCGTGTCCCCTTCATGAGAAATATTTGGTGCATACTAATACTATTTTTGGATGAGGGAGAATTGATTTGGAGGTGCTAATGTCCACATGTTGTAACATGGTCAACCATGGATTGAGGAGAGATCTAACTAATCCATTATTATAATATTTATTCAACTTTTCATTGAGTTAGCTAGAAAATAATAATATTTTATTGTATAAGAGACGAGACTCACTCAATAAAGAAGACTTCTCTCTCTCCATTTTAAAGGGTGGAGAATTTGGGTATTTAGAATCTCTCCTCTTGGGCTACATTGTAGAACATTTTGGAAATCTTAGTGGATAATTTGAGTTATTTTTTCATTTTATGTGAGGTGTTATTGTGCACTCATATTTTATGTGTTGAGTTTGTATTAAGAAACCCTTGTAACATGTTTTGATTGCCATTATAATGAACCATCCTTCATTTTGGATAGATTAATGTGAGGTTTCAACTCTCTTATTTCTATTTTAATTATGTTATCCTATATGATTCTTTTAATAGTTACTGGAATTTTAACTAAGATGGGACTTCAGTCTTTTGTCAAATTTAGGTCCTTGAGAACCATTTATTTTGTATGGATTTAACACTTAGCAATATTTTCCACCATTATAGATTCATTAATGAATAACACAAGTATTTATAATCGCTTTAGAAAAAATGAACTATTCTTACTTACATAGACTTCCTTAACACTTTCAAAAGTAATTAATAAAATTAAATAAATTCATACATTCATGAACACAAAATGCATAAACAATGAGATTAATAAAAAATGTGTCATGAAATGTGTGTGTATATATATGTATTCAACATCATCTAAATTGTACATTTTTTATAAAATAGAACATAGTGCCAAATATACAAAATGGAAGCAAGTGCCCTAACATAAAAAATAGTGAAATGGTGGACTAGATACAAAATGACAGTCATTGGTCACTCATTTACCACTACCACCCTCACCACCCTCATGACCATCATAGAAATTGATCTTTCTTCTCTTTCTCAAAGAAGCACTTTGAGTGGTTTTGCTCCTAGGCACAGTTCGTCACTCTAGAGACTACACAAAGAAAAAACATTGTTATAATTTTTTTTCCACAATGAATTAAAAGACTTACAAAATTATAGTTTGTAATTCAACATAAGATAATTCATCGTAAATGGTACTGAAAATAGTGAGGGTGTTACCCTCCTCGGTGACCCTAATCTCTCAGTGATGCCACCTTCTGTTAGTTACAAGGATCAAATCATGAAATTAAAAAAAAAATGCATAAAATGAATTCCATTCATGATACAAAAAAATTGATCTTGAACACATTATTTCACCATGAATATCTCGAGCATCGATGGAGATTCATTGGCAGGTGGAGCCCTTGATTGTAAAACCTGCTCTAGGGACATCTACTATGGAAAACTTGGTTGACGATGCAGATGGAAATGGTGGGGGGGTTGGTGGGATACACATGCATCCACTATGGATGGATGCGATGGAAGAACTAGTGTGAATGGGTGACATGTGGGTGTATCCACTTCGGATGCATGGAATAAGAAATATGGTGGGGGTGGGAGACAATGAACCCCCATGGGTTGTACAAGTGACATAATACGTCTTGGAATATAAATAGGTAACTCAAAGGTCATGGTTGGTTTCCCATTGATTGGAATATTATTGTAACTGGAGAAAATATCAGTACCTTGCATACATATTAATAATATTATTAGTAGTAACAAATAGTAAAATTAAAAAAACATAAATACAATAAATTTTACATTTAAATGAGATTTAACTCATCACATGATACCTTTGAAGAAGGTGACATGTCCATCCCAGGTGAACATTTCTCAGGCCACTTAGTCCCACAACCTATAAAAAATAAGAACATTATAAATTTGATGATGCCAGAAAATAAAGAAATCACTATGGTGAATTTATCAAATGTGACACATACCTGTGTATGGGGTACAATGAATGAACAAGATACCTCTACTGCTGCATCAATGGTGGATAAATATAATGATGCATCTATCGACGTGGAGGTTTTTCTACATGTTTGTAGAAACTACAAAACATCATACGATAAAATATTAAAATAAATACATAGAATACTCTATAAATATATAAAGATGAAGGACATAGAGATGGTTAATTTACTAACCTCCTCCATGAATCTCTGGTGTCCATTGTCTTCATAGGCCCAAATCAAGTCTGCTCACAACTAGAGCATCTATGAGGCTCACATGAAAAATTGTTATGTCCATGTCCCCTTTCTTTGTTTCCCTCTATTGTACGGTTTGAAGGTCCAACCCTTTTGTCAAGGGTGGTTATGCCTTCACTTGGGGGGGAAAGACATAATGTGGGATCATGCATAACATCCTCTCAATCCTGTGTGGACCCTATACCCACCCCCTGGAAATCCCCAATGTGAAAGTAGTTTATATGGTGACCCAAAAAACATTCCTCCCATAATTTTCTCAAAATATATAAAGGCACATACAAGTTATTGCAAGGAGGTTTATCAAACACCATGAACCACCTATCCATCTAGTTTTGAATGATTTTTGGGTGGATGCACCAATAAATACAAATGTGTTTCTTGGTGAGAGGTGCTTGTTTTCCATATTGAGAATCAATAAAAAGATACATCAACTCATTTTTTGAAATACCAAAGTCTCTAACTTGGTTTCTATCAAGTCCAGTCTTATAAAAAACAAACATTCTAGAGCTGCATTCATAAATAGTAGTTAATCTCCCTTGGGAACATGCAATGGATGATACAATGGCATCCAATGAAGTGTCGAAGGACAATCTTCTAGGTTCTCTTATGCCCCTTAATTCATGGACAAGAGACCTCAATGTGGCCAACCCCTCATCAAACTATCTTTTTATGTTAGGTGGTTGTGGTGGGTTGGGTTTTTTTGGGTCTTGGTCTACTTGTGTACGATTTTCATTGTCTTTGGGTTCCTTATTAATAATATGTGTTGCAATTTAATAAGGCATGACATATAAATTAGGTTTTTTTTCTTTATTATTAAAATAGAAAATTACAATAAATATGCAAATAAATATTTGACGAAATAAAAAAAATTGAGAGAGGCACACAAGATAATGATGTTCTCCTACTAGAGAAAAAATTAAGAATATTAGTGAAATTTATCAACAGAAAAATGTAAGATATGGAAGTGCACTATGACAAAGGTATTACAAACAACAATTTTAATTGAGATAAATAGAGGAAAGAAGGATTAGAAACAACTAATGAACGTAGTATGATGCAATGATGAAGAAACAAACATGGAAACTAGTGTCATGCCCTAAATGAATAAATATTGTAGGTTCCAAATGCATTTATAAGAGAAAATTTAATTGAAATGTCGTATAAAACTTCCCAGCATGATTTTTTTAAGCTACTAAGTATGTTAGTTGTGTTGGAGGTTGATATTAAGGGAGGAATATATGCAAAATGTCCCCCTCCACTTCTCTTTTTCCTGTAAATTATCTAAAGTTATTTTTATAGGGAAATGTTAGGCAATGAAATAGGTCACTTTCTATGAATCTTCTAAATGATATTTTTCCAGAAGATTAGAAGTTTGTATGCTTTAGATTCTATTAGAAAATATTAAATTAATTAAATAGAACTAAAAAATAACTATAGTGGGAGGAAAATTCAAACATACCTGGCTTGAGTTGGACATGTTGGAAACATATCTTGAGTCTTTGCTTCTTGTTGTGCTCCTCTCTAGCTCAATGAAGGAAAACATCAGGTACAATTTTTGCAAATGGGAAAAAGCCATGCCCATGGTCCCTTAAAAAAAGGCATAATAGGACACATGCACATTATTAAGAGTGCACACGTATTCCTAAGAGAACACACACGTTCCTAAGAATGTGCACATGTTCATAATAATGTGCACGTGTTCATGTCAACATGCCTATGTGGCACACTGAGTGAAGGTTTAGTTTTTTCTAAACCTCTAATTTCAGGAATGCATCCATGTTTAGTTTTGTATTCTTGTTGACCCCTTTGCCACTTTTTCATCCACCAACTTTGTGCACACACCCATAATCCTATAAAATTTCATATATTGATAATACAAAACTCTTTTAAGAATGACCGAAATTATCAATTGCATCTAATTTATATATTTCAAATCTTTTAAAATGGATTGATGTCATCTACAAGTACTCATCATCTATGTTTTTATAATTGTAAGTATTTCTAGTGATGTAGATCTTTTCATCCTTGCATAAATTTTCTACAATCATGAATACCATTAAATACAATATTTCAAAACATTTACCGAAGTTATATAATATTAAGAAAAAACTCCATAATTGAGTTTCTCATTATTATATTTTTCATAAACCATGATACTTATGCAAAAATATTTTAACACCATAAGAATGGACAAATTCTTAACATACATATATATTGGATTTGTATAATTAGAGATGTAAAACAATGCATATATAACATCATTGATCAATTGAATATTTTATATGAGAATAATATAAAATGTTTAAAACTATTGAAAATATCTATCACAACCAAACACAGAATAAATAAATAAAAAAAAAAAAAAATTATTAACCATATAAAACACTTTCACATAGAAAAAATTAGCATACAAAGTATGCATTATTTAACATAGTTTCAATTTTTTTTTATAATAAATCACACATCATTGACACCATTCAAGTGTATTAAGAATGTAAACAATTGAAGTAAGAAGTATGTGTCACCCACATTGTCACAATTGTAATCATTTCTAATTATATCCCTTCATCATTAAAAATATATATTATTTTTAAATTTTTTACAATTGCTATGTTATTAGCATCATAAGTAGCATTAAAGATATCACAAACTTTATTTATAAGTTTGATATATCTATGTGGATTTCCAGCACCAACATAACCCTTTCCAAATATTACGTCACAATCATTTTATGTTAAAATGGATTTAAATTTCTCTCTTTTCAATTCCATCTTATTCTCTCAAATAAAAATGACAAAATCTCATTGATATTTTTATCTTGCATTGATGTCCATATACCAACCTAAAAATACTAAGCACTCTTCAAATAATTCTCCCACCTTTTGGGCATATAAATTAAATATTTGTACTTCTACAAATATCGAGATATCTTGGTAATGACATTCTATGATCATCTTTTATGCTTTGCAGGTAGCAAAGCTCAATTATTATCAAATATAATCAATCATTTATGCAAAAAAATATTTTGTTTTCTGCAATAAAAGATGTAAAACTCAGTGATTAGTATTTCTATTTTTATTATACAAAAAATTTAAGTAAACATTAATACAAATATGGTATATAAATTTGTTAATTTTTTTTCTCAATAACCAATTTTTAAAATAGATGCACTTGTGACCATCATTGTTATATCAAAAATATTGAGATTAAGTTATCTATATCTATCTATTTATCTATATTTGAAATAGTTATAATTTGTTTTAGAGGAAAGTTATAGTTTCATCATACAATAAGTTAATATAAATAAAAAAAGATGGTCCAATAACAAATTTTCAAGAAAACCAAAAAATTCAAAAGGGATGTGTAGTAGTTCAACAATGATTTCCTAAGATCTGTAATTAAGGTCAACGATTTCCTTAACCTTAATTACAGAGCTTAATCCTGAGTGGATCAAGAGATTCTATATGGTGACCTCCTCAAATTTGGGGGTAGAGATCACACCTCCAGCTCATGACCTCTTAAGCTAACCTCTCTCTCTCCACACACATAATTGAAATAGTTATAAGTTACATTAAAATAATTTTTTGGCCTCATCATACGACAAGTTAATACAAATAATAAAAGTTTGATAACAATGTTTTAAGAAGACTATTTAAAAAAAAAGGATTCCTACTAGCTAAGAAATCCTTATAGTTCTAACATCAAAACTTCAAATTATACATGTATAAAGCATAATAAACTAACCCAACAACAAAACTACCTTAAAAAACATCACGAGTCTTCAACATAGAAGAAAATATGCCCATCGGGGGTTTCTTGCTTGATTTTTAGTTGGATGTTGAGATTCAAAGCTAGATTTTCATATGCCATACTTTTGTGAGATTGCTATATAATTGTTTCATCCTTGACAACTACTCTAATCGACCCAATGGAAATATTTTTAAACAAAGCCGTGGAGTAAGAAATTCTAAAGAATACCTAAAACCAATTCATAAAGCATGTTATGGTATCCTACCAATATTTCAATTTTGTTTCCTTGAGAGGTCGCTTTTACTGGTAATTTAATATTCTCGTTTTTTTGAGAACAGGGATAAGTTGTCATCCTTCTATGGAAGTGAGAGAAGGAACCTTTAATATCCTCAATTTGATGAATAATCCTCCCTAATCCCAATGAAAATCATAAATTTCACATAAAATGCATCGATTAGGAATCCTATGACCCTCCATACTAGAGGCCACCCAATGAGAGGATTCCAAGCCATAGCTAAATTAAGAAAAATGAAATATCCATAATGGAGGAAGCTAAGAAGAAAATTCTCCATAGAACTAGAGACAAGCCTAATAAAAACCCTAATCACAAAGAGGAGAAACTCATACCTAGACCACAAAGCCATGTTGAACTTAGGAAGCCAAGTAGTGCAAACTGAACTAATGGAAATAACTAGGTTACCCAAAAAAGAATACTTGGAAGAAGCATAAACAAACAAAAAATTAAAATTCCAAAAAAAAAATTAAAATCCCATCTCCATTTTAGTGAGACGCATTTCAATTTTAGTGGCCTATCCACTTTCACACTTGGAGAAATCATGGGGGTATGATGAGGGAAAGTGGAGTTAAATCCCATCTCATCCACCATAATGAGGTATGACACTTATATTCGAACTTCATTTGCATGACATTTCTAAAGTTTAAAAAGAGATTATTCATGGAACACAAATTAAAGATGGACCCCTCAATGCAGAATCACCATTCCATGTTTTAAAGGGACACCTTTATTTGACATGGAATCTTCTTGGTTGTTGAATGCCTTCAATGCATTCATATTTCATTTAGATCTCTTGCATTTTTTTTTTACCAGTATAAAGATATTTGATTTTTGAGTGATGAGTTGATTTTGTAATTGATGAATTATTGTTATGGATTCTCTAATTACTATAATATTTTTGATCTCTTTTATTTGAGAATGTTAAACCCTTTATATAAGGCCAATGTTTCTTCTTGGTTATTAAAATATTCCCTTAGATTCCAGATAATGTTTGGTTCATCGTTTCCTTTGTAGTTAAAGACAACCCATCCATGTACCTTCCATCCCAATCTTACCTTGCACTATTGAAGAAGAGAATGAACTATTTTTTCTTAGGTTTTCAAGCCTACAATTCATTCTCATTCAGCATGATCTTCCATGAGAGAGAAGGATGGATCCCTCCACATAGAAATTTGTATTGGAGGATTATCCGAGATGAGATATCATTTAATCAAAACCATCCCTCCACTTCAAGAAACATTGAGTTATTTCCTTTAACTTTGTTGGAAATGATCACTTCAGATAAAATCTGTCACACGTGTGCTACAAATTTTCTTGGAGAGGATTGTTCTTGACTGAAAGTGATCTCGTTCCTAACCAGACATATTTTCCATCACAAAAGTTTATGTATTGTAGCTACAAATTTCCTTGGAGAGGGTTGTTATTGACTAAAAGTGATCATGTTCCTAACCAACCATATTTTCCATCACAACAATTTACGCATTGTAGTCTAGGCTCAACTGAGAAGATTTTTGGTTTTGAATGAACCATTAAAGTTTTTATTCGATATTATGAATGTTTATGCCAAGATTTGGATGTTACATAATTTTTATTTGATCAACAAAGTAGAGTTTCCAAACCTTCATATAGATGTGTAATTCTAAAAAGTGATGGCTAATTTATCCTTTGGATAAGAAAAAAAGTGAAAATCTGTGATGGCTAATTGATCCTTTGGGTAAGAAAAAGAGTGAAAATAATGATGGGCCTTGAATCCTTGTTTCTTTAAATGTTCATATGTTATAAGATTATAATGGACCATGATCCAACCAAAAAACAATTATTCTTGGGAATCCATCTCCTTTCCATATATGTTTCCATATAACTAATTTGAGTGGATGGGAAACACACTTTCAACAAAAGAGAATATTTATCTTGAAGTGAGTAGAAATTAGCGTGAGGGCCTTGTTATCTCTCGGATATTCCCTAGAGGAAAAGTAAGACCTCTTCAAGGGGAAGACCTAAATATACTACAATACTACAGGTAGTTTTCCCACTGTCACTTTGAAAAAAGTGTGGGTAAAGGTTGTCTAAGTGATAGTGGCAGCTTGCTTGTAATATCCTTAAGTATTCCCCTTGGAGAGGTCATAATTTTCCTCTAGGGAGGATTAAAGAGATAAAAGGCCCCAACCACTTCTATGTTGATAAAATAGGTTAATAGTCCGTCACTCCTTGCATCAAGGAGAAAAGAGAGAATACTTGATCCATTAAAAGGCCCAATGAAGATAGGTCCTTCCATCCCTTCCAAATACCTTAATCTAATTAATCCCATATTGAAGTTTCACATAAAGTGTGAATCCATTGCTCCTTCAACCATTTTGTAGTCCGAGATAATTCCATATAATAATATAAGAGAGGATTTTGAATGATTATTTCTTCCCAATTACTAATTATTTTTCCATTTCCTTGAACCCATAAGATATGATCTTAGATGATGTGATTTGCTTCCCTACATAGCCTCAAGATTTAACATCCTCATTCTTTTGAGAATCTATGATATAGGCATCACTTTTTATTTTCTTTAAAGTATCATTTATGAAGCTATAGTTTCGACATCCCTTTCCCCTATCATTAATCTCCATAGAATTTATACTCCCAACAATAAATTCATAAGGAGATTGTATTTATTATCCAGTCCTCCTGATCCAGATGGATATTGGTGGCCACCCACCTATTCTAACTGGCTCATACTGACAATTTTTAGTTCAACATGTTTGTTTGTAATGATGACATCTATTTGTAATTGTGGTTTCTTCACTTATGGGGATGTCGTGAAGTCCTACACAACATCCATTGGATATTGGCGGCTGCCCACCTATTCCAACTGGCTGTAACATCCTGCTCTGGCGCACTGAGAAAACTTATTATTTGAGGACACTTGCTCGCAAGTGATATGGACTTTTCTGATGTTAAAACATTTATACTTGATTATGATGCATTATGATAGATGACATGAGGTTTTACTATTTCATGTAGACAGGTGCTATTGACTCAGTTTTATTGAGTGTGTAGGGTTTTGGACCTTGATGATGCAGAGGCATTGGCGGAACCCCCTTGGACTCCGGATTGAGATAGGGAGTGTGCTATCGAGTTGATTTATTTACTGTGATATTTCATTTGATTTGATGAAATGATGTTGACATTTCTAACATGATTGTTGATGATGCGGGCTGGCGATAGCTTTCCGACCAGACTCACATATGGAGTAAAGGGGCCACACATGATTTCCAGAGAGGTTGAGGGAGAGGGGTGGACAACAGCCCTGCCACCGCCTTCTAGCACTCCCACCGTGGCTCGAGCTGTAGGTTAACGATTACCTAGTTCGAGAGGATCCACGATGCCACGAGGGAAGACTTCAAAAATCGCTCAGGATGATTCTAAGGTGCGCGCAATAAGGAGGGGGCCTTATTCCTTAGAGCCCTTAGTCTCCCACAAGTTCACCTCGCGGAGTGTTGAATCCAGGGGTAATAGATGTCTACCAATCAGTCCAGTTGGCGAGTGGCACCCTTGGAGCACGTGGTTCATCCTGAAGGGAATGTCGCGCAAAAGAAACACAAGAAGCGAGTGGAACCCTTGGAGCACGTGGTGCATCCTGAAGGGCATGTTGCGCAAAAAAAACAAACAAGGCGAGTGGCACCCTTGGAGCACGTACTGCATTCTGATGGGCACGTCGCACTGATGATGAGGAAGAAATAAACCTAGACGGACCTAAGACATTAACACCTTAAGAAATCCTTAAACAACTCCCCTAACCAATTGTCGCCTAGCTCAGAATCTAAGTCCTAAGGCTAAGACTTTTCTAGGGTAAAAATTGTTAGTGTAACCTTAAAGAAAAAGGCCCTAGCATAAAAATAAAAATTCACACAAAAACCCACTTAAGTAATAGTTGGGTCTTCATAAAAATTCTTGGGGTAAATGAAGAGAGTAAGGATTTAAATAAACTAAGGGATTTAAAAAAAATTGGCAAAGAAGAAATTAATTCCTAACTTGTGAAAGAACACAAGATATTAAATAAATAAAAAAAAGAAAAAAAAGGAAGGGATTAATAAAAATAGGGAACTAAGTAATAAAGGAAACATAGACAAGTAATAAGTAATAAAATTATTTAACGTGCAGGAGTATAAAAGTTATGAATTTAAAAATAAAATGAAAAGATTAATTAGCGCATTTACCTTTTTGGTTTAAAAAAAAAAAAAAAAAAGGGAATAATAAATTTAGGGAAATGATTTTGGGAGAAACAGTGGTGGATGAGTGACACTTGTAAGACAGAGGATTTTTAGAGGGTTTTCAAAAAAAACTTAAATTAAATGTGATTAGGGTAAGGGGGGATGAAAACTCGAAAAAAGAAAGGGGGATGAGGGAAAATGGGGGGGGGGCTGTGAGGTATCATTTTGCTGTCGAATTTGGACTGGACTGATTGCTTGTGAGGAGTTGGGATTTTCTCAGCTGGGATTAGAGTGGTAGCTCAGCCTTGGAGGCGAGTTGGGAATCTAGCTATACTATCTAGACTATTGGTGGCCCCTTTGCGGATCGGGGGGCTAAGGGGGAAGCAGAGGACCCCTAGCGTTTGGCTGGGAGGTACCGGTGTAGTCTCGACGTTCGGCGAGCCGGAGCGGGACGGAGTGCGTGGACGACACTCGGGGACGGCGTTAAGGAAATGGTATGATCTTTAATTAGTGTAGTAGAATGCACATTTTATTTCGACAATTTAAATTTTATTGTTGTAAAACTCGACTCAGTTGTTGTAATCTGTAATTCGTTGGAATAATCAATACTCAGCCTTTGTATCCAAATCGTAAAAACCTTGTGACTGTGTTGGATTGCAATTATTGTGTGAAATTCCCTTGGGTGTGTTACCCATTGTTGTCTGTAATGGTTTAAACTTTTTTTGATTTCTCGTGACTGAAATTGACCAGTCCGGAAAAGATTTTACCCATCTTTTGGCAGAGGGTTATCCATTGCTTGCCAACGAATTCACTCTCTACTTTGGCAGCGATTTCGCTTATGTTAACACTCAACTTCTGGTTTTAAAAAGTAAACTCCACGAGTTTAACAATTTTGTTTAACCTCGGTGAATGTTTGAATGCCTAAATCCTGCGATTCTTAGGAAAATTTTGTGTGTGTTAACTTTGGTTGCTCCCCCATAAATCCTTGTAGGTTAGCGTTTATCCTAACTTTGGCTACGGTTCTTCCTTATCCATTAAGCTACAACACTCAGCCTTCGACCTGCGTTTCTTTTACAAGTTATTGAACTTGATTTTTTTTTTGTGTAACCAGCAACCCATTCATCCCTTAACAGCAGCGACTTCAACCTGATGAGTAAACACAACCTTCCTTAATCCCGTGTTGTTTTGACTGAAGCGTTCCTTCTCTCGAAATTTTTTTCATTGCCTTTCCCTTAGCAAGCAATTTCCTTCTTAGATCTAACCCGAGTGGAATCTCTTAACTACACAACAAATAGGTGGATGAGAGATTGTGTGCTACTTAAACTCTGTGTTCCTTTTCCCCCCAAGCCTTCAACTTACTCCGAGTTTCAATCAACTGAGACATCCCGGTGTAATAAAACCACGAGTTATGGAAGAAATCGTTTGAATTGCCTCTAGATATGCTTGCTGGCTGTAATTATATCTGTTTGGACAACACTGGACTTACTTGAACCGCCTACCCCGTCTCCGAACCACGCTAGCCCTTGACCCGCTGATAATTATCCTTTGACAGCAGTCGACTGTGGTTACTAGTTTTTTTTTGCCGTTACCATTCACGCCCTTGCTGTTGAGGCCGATTTATGGATGAATTCATTACCCCAGCGGTTGGATCCGTCCTTAAGGCGTTAAGCCCTTTTATTTTTCGGTGTCATATTGAATTCTTGGTTCCTGAGAATTGCCACATGGACAGCTGCCATGTTTTCTTGAGCCTTAATGCATGTGCATTCACCACCCTTTTAGTCTAGTACGCCCCCTCTCTGCCGCTGGTGTTGATTTAGTCACAGCGTAAAAAAAAAACTGTCAGTACGTGTAATGTAACCTTCAGGGTAATCTTGTTTTAGAAACACGTAAGGCATTGTCAGTAATTTAATGTTTTTTATTTATGAGCGGTAGTGCTTGATATTTTAATCAGTAAGCAAATGCCACTGGAATGTAATCTTGTGATGATTATAATTGCACATTATTATGATATCTAGTGCATCATCGATTCTGGTTGGAGCTCTGTTATTGCATCATAAAGCAATGAATGTTGGTGTTGGACACAGGAACGTATTTTAATTATATTATGTTTGCCAATTATCATAATATAAAAGTAATGTTAAATTGTTTGAGGTACTTTTCTTGCAACTTAATGCAATGAAATGTAGTGTTAGATATAGGAAGGTATTCTAATGACATTCTGTATGCAAATTTTATAATATCAACAGTAAAGTTAATTTGATTGAATGAAATGTTAATGTTATTCTAATTGCAAGGTTTTGTGATCTAAAATATGATGACATTGTTATTATGGAAGGGTTATTGTTATTGCAACGTAAAGCCCATGCATTGTTAGCTTAGCTAGAAGGGAATGAGATTTAATGTTATTTTAATTGCAAGGTTTTTATAATGACATTGTTATTGTGGATGTTTTTCTTTAATAATATTATGATCAATAATATTATGATAGTTAAGCATTTTACCCTTGCATCGAACTTTTACTTTTACCTTAAAATTTTACTAATGCAACAGATTTGTGGCTAGTTGGATGAAATTAGAGTAGAGGGCAGATTGAGAATTATTTTATGATAGCCATAAAGGAAGCAACCATTTACTTATGTAGTTAGTATTCAATAATAGCAAGTTATTTAATTCAGTTAATGTTTAATTAATGTTTTTACAAAGCAATGGAAGTTGATACAATGGAATGGAATGGAATGTAGTGATAGTGAAATGTTAATGTAGGGTACTGGGATGTAATGGGAGGTCAATATGAGGTAAGGTCATTATTAATGCGATGTTGTGCAATATCTTATGTTAATACTAATATTCAAGGGGATGTACATGATCATGTGGTCATCATTTATGGTATTGATATCATAGATTATTTATATGTGTTATGTTTTAATTAATGATTGATTGATCAATAGCACGCCTGGAAATAAAAAGGAATTGTGCCTCGAGTTGGTTACTGTTAGATAGTTTACATATATCGGACACCTTGCACGCTGGTAATTTCATTTGGATTGAAGAAATGTTTAAATGTTTAGATTTTTGGTGGCGCGCCATGCACAATGTTGGATTTTGATTTCTAATTCTCGCTCGCAATTGAAGGGTTATGTTACAGTATTGTTATGCTGGTTGCCTTGGGTTGGTTTGATGATAATCCTTAGCTTAGTGGGATTGTTTACCTGTGTCGGAAGGGTTGTAGACACCTCCATGTTCCTTAGAACAGTCGCCAGCCCTGAGACCTTAAATGGTTAAAATCGATGGGAACCTGGGCTTGAGCGTTGCTTATGTGTCTTGGAGGTCCTAACCATTGCAGGGTAGGATGGGCGGGTACTCAGTTCTACTTATCGTCGTGTGATCGTCGTTTATGCAGGCAGTTACTTGTCGCACGTCCTTGTCACCTTTTTTATGTTCATCATGGTCGCGTATTATTCCTCGTCGGGTGGAGACACAGAGTCGAATGCGTTGATTGTTTCCTTGTACACGTGCAAACACACTTTTTAAACACACTCACACTTTTAAAAAATAAAAAATAAAAAAAATTGGTACTAGTTACTAGAGTTGGGTCGTCGTAAAGAGGAGGATGTTACATATGGTATCAGAGTCAGGTTCGACCCGCGACTTGGGATTCGCTACGACTTTCGTGACATGATTTGATTGAGTATATCGTTCTTGATCGAGTTGATTGTGTGTGTGCAGGTAATCATGTTTAGAGGACGCCGCAGAGGCAGACGACAGGGTGCTAGGGGAGGAGGCGTGACGCCTCCAGTAGCATCCACGCCTGAGGGGTCTAACCCCCAGGGAGGTGAGCAGGTTCTCGGACAGGAGAAGATAGCCATTGGAGACATGGTCGAGATGATGAGGTCCTTTCAGCGCATGTCCGAGGCACTGATCAGTCGATCCGACAGAGACGAGACTAGGGCGCCGACACCTGCTGAGGTTCCACTGCGCACACCGACCATTGCTGGTAGCATTCACCATTAACTCAAGAAGGTAAAATTTCTCGAGTTCTTTGGTGCCTCAGAAGGCGCAGGCGCCGAGGCATGGTTGGAGAATATGGCGATGTGATTCACACTTCGCGATTATACCTCCAACATGAAGGTTTGCATGGCGGTATTTCAACTGAAGGGGGGCGCTCTACTATGGTGGAAGACACTCATGTCATAGTTGAACATGGTCATGGAAGACGTGTCATGAGAACTGTTCGAGGAACGGTTCCGAGAAAGGTATCTTTCCGAGGAATTCGTTGAGCGTCAACTCAATGAGTTCAATGCATTACGACAAGAAGGTCGTATGGTGCCCGAGTACAAGGCACATTTTATGGAGCTGCTCTGGTATGATCTGCACCTTAACATTGAGAAGCTTAAAGTCAACAGGTTCATGTTTGGCCTTAATGGCAACCTTCATGCAAAGGTTAGGATCTTGATGCCTCAAACCTTGCATGAGGCTGTCCAAAAGGCCCTCATACCAGAGGAGGAGCTTATAAGTGGGGGTCAGACCAGGACTCCAGTGAGACCCACAAGGCAGGGTTCATCTGGTACACCGCAACATCATACCCCCACGAGACATACACTGAGATATCGTGGCTTCTAGAGAGGATCCACTTTCACTACACCCCGACAACCATCGCCTCAACAGGGGGCACCCTATCGGGGATCACAACACCAACAGCAACGTCACCCGCAGCAGCAGTAGTTTGGGTCTGATCAGCAGAACAGACCGAGGTTTCAGGCCAGTGGGTCTTCGTCTTCTACTTTGGGTACCAAGACTACTGGGCCGAAGAAGGGGTGTTGGACGGGTGGGGAGCCACACTACCAGTGCGACTGTCCTGTGGAGAGGACCAGGGAATCTTGATCAGCCGGACCCACTACAGTGGGAGATATGGGCAAGGCCCATTGGATTCATGCAGTGGTGAATAACTGCCAAGCAGAGCACCAGTCGATGGTGCTCGAGACGACAGGTACTACCGCTGACCAGACCCTTATTATTTTGATAGACCCAGGTGCTACTGAGAGTTTCATTTTGGGTGCAGCACTAAAATGTATTAAGGTAAAGGCAGTCGAACAGGATGAGTTTAGCTTCGTGCAGATGGCTTCGGGAGCCAAGCAAAAGGTCAGAGGAAAGGTTACGGGCTGTGCCCTTAACCTAGGAGAGTTTGACACGAGGGTCAACTTGTACGTCACGGTCTTAGGATCTTATGACGTCGTGATCGGTATGGATTGGTTGGAATCCATCCAACCAATAGGCGATACTCAACTGTAAGATGAAATGGTTGAGCTTGGTTGATGACGAAGGACAGAGACGTGTGATTGTAGGAGGGAACCAGGGATTTTCCCTACGGTTCGTCTCTTCCTTATAGTTACAGAAGAGTATGCGCAAGGGGTGCAAACTTTATGTGATCCTCACGCTAAACGAGAAGGGAGTAGCCGAAGGTCTAGAACACCTTCCGGTGGTGAAGGAGTTTGCGGACGTATTTCCAGAGGAGTTTCCTGGGATGCCACCGGAAAGGGAACTGGAGTTTACCATAGACTTGAAACCGGGGACCGAACCGATAGCAAGAACGCCTTATTAGATGTCGACCCCAGAGTTGCAAGAGCTGAAAATGCAACTGAAGGAGTTGTTGGACCTGGGATTGATATGTCCTAGTGTGTCACCATGGGGTGCACCAGTTATTTTCATACGAAAGAAGGACGGGTCATTGAGGCTTTGCATTGACTACCGTCAACTAAACAAGGCTACGATCAAGAATCAGTATCCCTTACCAAGAATTGATGATCTGTTCGATCAAATGAAGGGTGAGACGGTGTTCTCCAAGATCGATTTGCGGTCCAGGTATCACCAGTTACGGATCAAGGAGGATGACATCCCTAAGACAACCTTTAAGATGATATTTGGACATTACGAGTTTATTGTTTTACCGCTTGGATTGACAAACGCCCCAGGGGTATTCATGAGTTTAATGAATGGGGTGTTCTGCGAATACCTGGACAAGTGCGTCCAAGTATTCATTGATGATATATTGATCTACTCTCGGACGACGGAGGATGATGACGAGCACTTGCGCTTGGTACTACAGTGTCTACGAGAGCACAAATTGTATGGTAAGTTGTCCAAATCCTCTTTTTATCAATTGAGGATTCACTACTTAGGGCATGTCATCTCCGGCGAAGGTATCGTTGTGGATCCAGCCAACTTTGAGGCTATTATGGAATGGTATGCGCCGACAAATGTCACAGAAGTGCGTAGTTTTATGGTCTTAGGAGGATACTATCGATAGTTTGTCGAGGGTTTTTCGAAGATAGCAAATCCGATCACAGAATTGCAGAAGAAAAACAAGAAGTTTGTTTGGACATAGAAATGCGCGGAAGCATTTCGAAGGCTTAAAGAGTTGTTGACAACCACGTCGATACTAAAGGTCCTTGACATGGACACAAACTTCTTGGTATGCACTGACGCATCCAAGGAAGGTTTAGGCGGAGTCTTGATGCAAGACGAACGAGTGATTACTTACATTTCGAGGAAACTAAGAAGGCATGAGGAAAACTACGCGACGCATGATTTGGAGTTATTAGCCATTGTATATGCCTTGAAGGTATGGAGACACTACCTTTTTGGACGAAAATTTGAATTAAGGACTGATCATTGTGGACTGCAACACATTTTTACGCAAAGAGACCTGAATGCACGACAACGACGTTGGTTGGAATTGCTTAGCGAGTACGACTTCGAGATTACTTACATAAAGGGAACAGTGAACCAAGTGGTTGATTCTTTGAGTCAGAGACCAAGCATATTTTCGGTGTTGCCTCTTCAGACGAATCTACGTGAGAAGATTCTCACTTTACAGCATGATGATGACTGGTACAAAGAAGTTGAGGATTTTATCGGACAAAACACAATGATGGTACTCCGATATGAGGGATTTTATTTTGATAGCGATGGGTTATTGAGGTTTAGAGGTCGTATTTATGTACCTCCAAACGACGAGTTGAGGAGGTTGATCCTGAGTGAGGCTCATAGAGCAGTCTATATGGCTCACCCAGGAGTCACGAAGATGAGGGCAGACCTTAAACCCTTATTATTCTGGAAGAGAATGAAGGCCAACATAGTCAACTTTGTGGCTAGATGTCTAGAGTCTCAGTAGGTGAAGGCTGAGCATAGACACCCGACAGTTTTACTTCAACCACATGCCATTCCGGAATCAAAATGGGAAGTTATTTCGATGGATTTTGTTGTTGGATTGCCACTGACAGAAATGAGACACGACTCAATTTTTGTAGTAGTAGACACTCTGACGAAGAGTGATCACTTTATTCCTGTGCGTACGATGTATCAGGCACCTGACATAGCGAGATTTTTCATCAATGAGATTGTGAGGCTGCATGGTGTGCCTAAGAGGATTATATCCGATTGAGGATCGGTGTTTGCTGGACGATTTTGGACGAGTTTCCAAGAGGCCTTGGGAAATCAACTTAACTTTAGTACTGCGTATCACCCAGAGACTGACGGGCAGACCGAACGAAGGAACAAAATCTTGGAAGACATGTTGCGCATGTACGTGATGGACCAACAAAAGCGTTGGGAGGAATTCTTGCCTCTAGTATATTTCGCTTACAACAACACTTACCAGAGCACCATTAATATGGCTCCTTTTGAGTTTCTTTATGGGCGACCGTGTCAGACTCCCTTGAGTTGGGATCGACTGAAGGATAGGGTCCTGGTGGGACCAAAAGAGATCCAAGAAATGGAAGAGCAAATGCAAACCATAAGACAAAGGATTAAAGAAGCTTAGGATCGATAGAAGAGTTATGCCGATGCGCACCAATTCGACCGTAGTTACGAGGTCGGCGATCGAGTCTTCTTGCGGGTTAAACCGCATAAGAGTTCAATCAAGTTTGGAAAGGGGGATAAAATATCTCTTAGGTTCATGGGACCTTTCGAGATTGTGGAGAGAAAGGGGCTTGTGGCCTATCGACTAGCCTTGCCTGATTATTGAGGCGTATGCACGATGTTTTTCATGTATCTGTTTTGAGACATTATATTAGTTATCATACACACATGATTGACCCGAGTTCCTTGCAGGTATTAGACGAGGGATTTCTCATGGCTGAGCCAGTATGCATCTTAGATCATCATGTTCGACAATTACAACGTCGAATGGTAGATCAGGTCAAGGTCCAGTGGGACAGTTATAGTCCACACTTAGTGACCTGGGAGGACGCATATGATATGTGCTAGCAGTTCCCATTTTTGTTTGATATATAGACTTATTATAATGTGGTACTTTTATTTCGGCATTTATACTGAGAAACTTTGGGACGAAGTTTAGACCAAGAAGGGGGTGTATGTAACATCCCGCTCTGGCGCACTGAGAAAACTTATTATTTGAGGACACTTACTCGCAAGTGATCTGGACTTTTCTGATGTTAAAACATTTATAATTGATTATGATGTGTTATGATAGACGACATGAGGTTTTACTATTTGATGTAGACAGGTGTTATTGACTCAGTTTTATTGAGTGTGCAGGGTTTTGGACCTTGATGATGCAGAGGCATTGGTGGAACCCCCTTGGACTCTGGATTGAGTGAGGGAGTGTGATGTCGGGTTGATTTATTTACTGTTATATTTCATTTGATTTGATGATATGATGTTGACATTTCTGACATGATTGTTGATGATGCAGGCTGAAGATAGCTTGCTGACGAAACTCACATATGGAGTAAAGGGGCCACACATGATTTCCAGAGATGTTGAGGGAGAGGGGTGGATAGCAGCCCTGCCACCGCCTGCTAGTACTCCCATCGTGGCTCGAACTATAGGTTAACGATTACCTAGTTCAAGAGGATCCACGATGCCGTGAGGGCAGACTGCGATAGTCGCTCACGATGATTCTAAGGGGCGCGCAATATGGTGGGGGCCTTACTCCTTACAGCCCGTAGTCTCCCACAAGTTCACCTGGTGGAGTGTTGACTCCAGGGGTTATAGATGTCTACCAATCAGTCCAGTCAGCGAGTGACACCCTTGGAGCACGTGGTGCATCCTGAAGGGCACGTCGCGCAAAAGAAACACAAGAAGTGATTGGCACCCTTGGAGCACGTGGTGCATCCTGAAGGGCACGTTGCGCAAAAGAAACGAACGAGGCGAGTGGCACCGTTGGAGCACGTAGTTCATCCTGAAGGGCACGTCGCATTGATGATGAGGAAGAAATAAAACTAGACGGCCCTAAGACATTAACACCTTAAGAAATCCTTAAAAAACTCCCCTAACCAATTGTCGCCTAGCTCAGAATCTACGTCCTAAGCCTAAGACTTTTCTAAGGTAAAAAATTTTAGTGTAACCTTAAAGAAAAAGGCCCTAGCATAAAAATAAAAATTCACACAAAAACCGACTTAAGTAATAGTTGGGTCTTCATAAAAATTCTTGGGGTAAATGAAGAGAGTAAGGATTTAAATAAACTAAGGGATTTAAAAAAAATTGGCAAAGAAGAAATTAATTCCTAACTTGTGAAAGAACACAAGATATTAAATAAAAAAATAAATAAATAAGGAAGGGATTAATAAAAATAGGGAACTAAGTAATAAAGGAAACATAGACAAGTAATAAGTAATAAAATTATTTAACGTGCGGGAGTATAAAAGTTATGAATTTAAAAATAAAATGAAAAGATTAATTAGCACATTTACCTTTTTTGTTTAAAAAAAAAACAAAAGGGAATAATAAAATTAGGGAAATGATTTTGGGAGAAACGGTGGGGGATGAGTGACACTTGTAAGACAGAGAATTTTTAGAGGGTTTTCAAAAAAAACTTAAATTAAATGTGATTAGGGAAAGGGGGGCTGAAAACTCGACAAAAGAA
>JZKD02S1674562.1:389002-414353 GCA_000966675.3 Picea glauca
AGTGTAGTCTCGACGGTCTTCGAGCCAGAGCGGGACGGAGTGCGCAGAAAACACTCGGTGACGACATTAAGGTAATGGTATGATCTTTAATTAGTGGAGTAGAATGTACATTTTATTTTGGCAATTTAAATGTTATTGTTGTAAAAGTCGACTCAGTTGTTGTAATCTGCAATTCGTTGGAATAATCAATACTCAGCCTTTGTATCCAAATTGTAAAAACCTTGTGAATATGTTGGATTGCAATTATTGTGTGAGATGCCCTTGGGTGTGTTACCCATTGTTGTCTGTAATGGTTAAATTTTTTTTTATTTCTCGTGACTGAAATTAACCAGTCTCGCAGAGATTTTACCCATGTTTTGGCAGAGGGTTAGCCATTTCTTTCCGGCTAATTCACTCTCTTCTTTGGCAGCGATTTCGCTTATGTTAACACTCAACTTCTGGTTTTAAAAAGTAAACTTTGCGGCCTTAACAATTTTGTTTAACCTCGGTGAATGTTTGAATGCCTAAATCTGGCGATTCTTAGGAACATTTTGTGTACGTTAACTTAAGCTGCTCCCCCATAAATATTTGTAGGTTAGCGTTTATCCTAACTTTGGCTACGGTTCTTCCTTATCCATTAAGCTACAACACTCAGTCTTCGACCTGCATTTCTTTTACAAGTTATTGAACTCGATTTTTTTTTTTGTAACCAACAACCCATTCATCCCTTAACAACAACGACTTCAACCTAATGAGTAACCACGACCTTCCTTAATCCCGTGTTGTTTTTACTGAAGCGTTCCTGCTCTCAAAATTTTTTTCATTGCCTTTCCCTCAGTAAACAATTTCCTTCCTAGATCTAACCTGAGTGGAATCTCTTAACTACATAGAAAATAGGTGGATGAGAGATTGCGTGCTACTTAAACTCTGTGCTCCTTTTTCCCCGAAGCCTTCAACTTACTCCGAGTTTCAATCAACTCAGACATCCCGGTGTAATAAAACCACGAGTTATGGAAGAAATCATTTGAATTGCCTCTAGATGTTCTTGCTGGTTGTGATTGTATCTGTTTGGACAGCACTGGACTTACTTGAACCGCCTACCCCGTCTCCGAACCACGCTAGCCCTTGACTTGCTGATAATTATCCTCTGACAGTAGTTGACTGTGGTTACTTTTGAGCCCGATTTCTGGACGAATTCATTTCCCCAGTGGTTGGAACCGTCCTTAAGGCGTTAAACCCTTTTATTTGTCGGTGTCATATTGAATTCTTGGTTCCTAAGAATTGCCATGGGGACAACTGCCATGTTTTCTTGAGCCTTCTTGCATGCGTATTTGCTGCCCTTTTAGTCTGGTACGCCCCCTCTCTGCCACTGGTGTTGATTTAGTCACAGCGTAAAAAAAAACTGTTAGTACGTGTAATGTAACCTTCAAGGTAATCTTGTTTTAGCAACACGTAAGGGATTGTCAGTAATTTAATGTTTCTGATTTATGAGCGACAGTGCTTGATATTTTAATCATTAAGTGAATGCCACTGGAATGTAATCTTGTGATGATTATAATTGCACATTATTATGATATCTAGTGTATCGTCGATTCTAGTTGGAGCTCTGTTATTGCATCATAAAGCAATGAATGCTGGTGTTGGACACAGGAACATATTTTAATTATATTATGTTTGCCAATTATCATAATATAAAAGTAATGTTAAATTGTTTTGATGTAATGTTCTTGCAACTTAATGCAATGAAATGTAGTGTTAGATATAGGAAGGTATTCTAATGACATTCTGTATGCAAATTTTATAATATGAACAGTAAGGTTAATTTGATTGCATGAAATGTTAATGTTATTCTAATTGCAAGGTTTTGTGATCTAAAATATGATGACATTGTTATTATGGAAGGGTTATTGTTATTGCAACGTAAATCCCATGCATTGTTAGCTTAGCTAGAAGGGAATGAGATTTAATGTTATTTTAATTGCAAGGTTTTTATAATGACATTGTCATTATGGATGTTTTTCTTTAATAATATTATAATCAATAATATTATGATAGTTAAGCATTTTACCCTTGCATCGAACTTTTACTTTTACCTTAAGATTTTACTAATGCAACAAATTAGTGGCTAGTTGAATGAAATTAGAGTAGAGGGCAGATTGAGAATTATTTTATGACAACCATAAAAGAAGAAACCATTTACATATGTAGTTAGTATTCAATAATAGCAAGCTATTTAATTCAGTTAATGATTAATTAATGTTTTTACAAAGCAATGGAAGTTGATACAATGTAATGGAATGGAATGAAGTGATAGTGAAATGTTAATGTAGGGTACTGGGATGTAATGGGAGGTCAATATGAGGTAAGGTCATTATTAATGCGATGTTGTGCAATATCTTATGTTAATACTAATATTCAAGGGGATGTACATGATCATGTGGTCATCATTTATGGTATTAATATCGTAGATTATTTATATGTGTTATGTTTTAATTAATGATTGATTGATCAATAGCGCGCCTGGAAATAAAAAGGAATTGTGCCTCGAGTTGGTTACTGTTAGATAGTTTACGTATATCAGACACCTTGCGTGCTGGTAATTTCATTTGGATTGAAGAAATGTTTAAATGTTTAGATTTTTGGTGGCACGCCATGCACAATGTTGGATTTTGATTTCTAATTCTCGCTCGCAATTGAAGGGTTATGTAACTGTATTGTTATGTTGGTTGCCTTGGGTTGGTTTGATGATAGTCCTTAGCTTAGTGGGATTGTTTGCCTATGTCGGGAGGGTTGTAGACAGCTCCATGTTCCTCAGAACAGTCGCCATCCCTAACACCTTAAATGGTTAAAATCGATGGGAACCTGGGCTTGAGCGTTGCTTATGTGTCTTGGAGGTCCTAACCATTGCAGGGTAGGACGAGTGGGTTGTCAGTTCTAGTTATTGTCGTGTGATCATTGTTTATTCATGCAGTTACTTGTCGCCTTTTTATGCTCATCATGGTCGCGTCTTATTTGTCGTCGGGTGGCGATGCAGAGCCGAATGTGTTGAGTGTTTCCTTGTACACGCGCGCACACACTTTTTAAACACACTCAAACTTAAAAAAAAAAAAAAAATTGCACTAGTTACTAGATTTGGGTCATCGTAACGAGGAGGATGTTACACTGGTTTATTTTGGAAGATTTCTTTTCATTACATCTTCTTGTACTTCCAAGGCTATTTTGGGGCCTAAAAAATATTTTTTACTTTCCACAGTCAAATTGTAGACTAAGTTAGAATTTGATGGCATAATGTGTATCTCTCAAAAAGACCTTTCCAACAGGATATCACACCCCTAAAACAAACATTTTATGAAAAATTTACGACCTCAAGAAGTTGAGGTACCAACTTACCCATCGGGGCCCACATAAATTTTGGCATTTCATCTCCTAGGGTTAGGTTTTTGGATGTCTAGGATTTTGGAATTCATGAGTAATGTTAAAAATGCCTTTGGAGCTTCATTGTAGTCATCATGCTTAGACGAATGTGCATAAAAGCTACATCTATTCTTAGAGATAGTTACCACCATTCAAGAAAGTTGTTTTCAGTTCTACAATTTTACAGTTTCATCCTATTTTCTTTATTCAATAGAAGTTATTGTTCACTAGATATATGTTGGTGTTCGTTCTATCTCTGTGTTATTTTATTCAATCTATTATTCATTTCGTTCCGCTCATAAATCCAGATCAGTGGTGTCAGAGCGATCTTCTCTTCATTTGTTTTTTTTTGTGCATGTACCTGACAAGATCTCGGTACAAGAAGTTTGGAATCAAACTCGTAGAGACTTTTCAAGATCAACCATGACGAGCCCGAAAATAACTCATGGGGGACGAGAAGAAGGATGATGGAGAAGGAGATTATTTTAAATTGTTTCTTGAGGAACCCTTATGCGACAAAGGAATTAAATGATGGACAACTTTGCAAAGATACTCCAGTGGATGCCCAAATAAGACGTATCTTCATCAAACGCCCATGAAAACCCCTTCAAGGTACAAGTGAATTTTGATATTTCATTATTTGAAGGACTGGTTGATGTGAATGCTATAGATAAATGGTTGAATTCACTCAAAGGCTATTTTTCGTTCCACAAATTTTCCGACAAGGAAAAGATTAATTTTGCACTCCTCAAGGCCATCCCCCTTGTTAAGGACTAGTGGGATACTTACTTTGAGCAAAGGGTGACAAAAAAATATGCAATATTTTTTATCGCTCCCACATGGTATTCCTTTAGGAATTCCATTAAAGAACAATACTACGATGTTGGAATTTACGAGGACCAGTACATAATATGGACCACGCTGCATCAAGAAAGAGACCATACAGTACCATATTTCACCAATATTTTCTATACCCTATGTACCAAATTGAGTATCAAAGACTCTAAACGACATCTGGTTCTCAAATACTACGATTTTCTCCATAGATACATTCAAATAGAAATGGATTTTATGGACATCGCATCATTAGGTGTGACTTATAGATATGTTGTCAAGATCAAGCATAAATTTAAGTAGAAGAGGATAGAGTTTGTATCTACAAACTCCTCACAGTTTGTTGGTTATTATTCTATTATGTCTGAGTTTGTATTGATCTAGGGTTCATGTATGTTTAGATTTCCAACAAAGCCTCTAAAACTACCGTCTCTCCTAGTAAACGAGAAGGCAACGTAGCACATATAGTGCCTTGTGCCATCTCACTTGCAATAGCTTTAATGGGTGGTTGTAATACTTATGTTTTTATAGCCTAGGATTGAGTGTGAGATATGAGAATTGTATATTGAACCACTATTATTACTTGTAACCAAAATGTACTGATATTTGTGAATAAGCAAGAAATTTAGCAACTCATTGAATAAGAATAACAATAACTACTGAAGACAAGAAACATATGCATGAATTCATCACATAACACAGATGGTACCATGGTTCACCCCCTTCTGGGATACGTCCACAAATATTTGGCTCTCAACACTTTTATTATAGTCGTTATGTCACAACATTGTTGTGTGTTTTACAATTCTCCTCATTCGGGTAAGATCTATATGAGACGGACTAGATTGCACTAGGATCCTTAGACTGCAATATAACCCTCAATATCTACCCTCCTTAGTCCTCTCTTGCTCAAAAACTTCCAAAAGTAGGTCATACAACAAAATATCCCATATCAGCTCCCTACAATATTTCTCTCTAGAATAATGACTAGTCTCTCTGATCAACAAAAGTCGAGCCCCTTATGATACCTAAGTATCTATATTTATACATTTTTGGCTCTTCATCCATTTACAATACACTACCAAAAACCTAACCCTAATGTAGTTAGGTCTTCCATGCATGCACGCTTGTTGTTATTCCTTCCAGTTGTCGCTTTCCTTGTGCATATTTTCTTTCCCAAAATCGCCTTTCTTTTCTGCTTTGTCGTGCTTCTGACATGCCCCCAACACTGACATGTGTCTCATCCCGAGCCACCAAACCTTTGTGTGCTTCCTCAATCTCCTTGGTGATCGCATGGAACTTTTCCTTGAGCTTTGTTGCCTGTGTCTACGCCTGAGTGGTCTTCTCCTTGATTTTGTCTACTAATTTCGTGCATTCTGCCTGGGTCTGTGCTATATGTTTCTTGGCTTCCTCGGCCTATTCCATGAATTCTGCTACCTGCTCTTGCAACGGTTCCATTTGATTATGTCTCTCCTATTTATGTGTTTCCATAGTGGTGAGTTATGCCTGCAGATTCTTCATGTCATATGCTCCTTTGACGTGCTATGTGATGGCCATTGTCTTCTTCCTCTACTTGAGGTATTGGATCGATGCGTTGATCCTTTTTTCTTCCTTGTCCCACCTTTCGACCTGTTGATCCTCCTCTAACTTTTTCCAAATTTTTGTTTCTTTATCAAACAAGTCGACTGTTGTGCTGACCTATTGTTCTATCTCCTACAGTTGTGTTACTGCTTCCTTCTTCCTTTTCTCCTTCACTACTGGTGGATTAGTGGGCGCGATATTTTCTCGGAGATTCTCAATCTTCTTTTGGTATTGATCAATTTCCTGCACAATATGATCAATCTGTTCTACTATTGTGATTTCATACCCCTACGTATCCTTTGGAATCTTCTCGTAAGTTCATGCCACTTTCTGCTCCAATCCTTTCCTACGCTCATTTTCCTCTTGGGTCTCAAAATTAGCCCGATCATTGACTATTTCCAATGCATCTCGCTTCTTTGTTGTCTGCTTCAGACTAAGTCTTTGCATGCGTGAGACTGTACCTCATGATTTACGCTAAACTGCAACTTGTGTAGTGCCCTAGATGGCATATGCGTCAATACCTGTTGGATTTGACCTAAGTCTTTTAGGGGTGTCTGCCCCACGATCTTGTCCATGCGCAACATACTATGTGTGATGTGGAATGTTGTGCTTGGATGAATTATTGTATGGATTGGATCTCTCTCTCCTTCTTCTAGTATTTCCTCGGTCTACGGTGTTGATGGTCATGTTCCCATGTTGTTGCTTGCTATGTCTACTTCCTCAATTCATTTGAGGAGCTGTCTCATGCCTACCATCTCCTCCTGAATCCTGTCCCTTTGATGTGCAACATTGTCAAAATCCTCATTTATACAATCCTCGACCATTCGGGCTATCATTTCTCCATCGTCCTCCATGATCGTATACTCTGGAGGTGTTCTTTGTGCCTTCATTTGCATGCGTGGTCCTTCTATCTATGTGGATTTCCTCTTATTCCCACCTGGTTCTTGTGGGTGAGGAATGGAATCCTCCATTCATCCTCCTAGTATTTGATCACCATGTCGATGTCTCCCTCTATGATACATTAACGCATTTGTAGCCACTACTTATCGAGGTCCTTGCACACCTATATCCACATCACATGTCACATGGCCTTAAATTTGGTGATGTCCCAGTACCGCGTGATAGCCTCTGGTGTTATTCTCCACATGTTGTTCATGGTCTCCTGCAAGTCGTGTAGGTATACTTCAAATATGGACCCATTCATTCTTTTGTGCCTAGCATCCGACGTGGCTTTCAACAATAGATATCTCACTCCCTGGTTCAGTCTGGGTCTGGTATCGAAATTTACATATTTTGGTTCCCTCCATCCCATAAAGGTTATTAACGTGATTAGCCATGAATAATGAAACTCTGTTCCTAGGTCTTGCGTATCCTTGTAGTCATCCAGGAAAAATTTCAAGAGATAGGGTGCCCAGCTCACCGTTGGGCCCTCGGCGCATTGCGATGCAACTACAACGACCCTAGCTAGAAATTATTCTCTGTGGAATTTTCTTAGCAACTTACAGGCTAAGATTTTTGTGCCCATTTGTGTTGCAACATCGTTGATCCTCTTGATAATTATCCCTTGTGTCACCTTGTCGATACCATACTTGTTCTTCATCTCTTTTTCTAGTGATTTCTCCTTGGATTTATCGTCAAGAAACTACGCAGGATCGATGCCTCGGGATGGCAAGGTTGTTATGTTCACAATAATATCTACATATATTGAGACGAGCTTCTCCAACCATATGTCCTCGCCATGTGTGATTGCTAACAACTATATGACGCAACTTCTTACATACTGAACTCTGCAAAAATGTGGTAGATCCAACAGACCTAAGATTCTTGTTTTCTCCAACCCTGTTGCCCATTAGAATGGTTGATCCATCGGTTCCCCAATCGAATCTACACCCACGGTCTCTATGTATACTCTCTTTACAAATTTTGGAAATTTTTCTGGGTCTACTACATCATGGTTCCAGTATTTCATCTAGTATATGTGGTAGAACGATTGTTGCAATGGGTTGCTTGTGAGGTGTCCTGGGTACCTGTTGCTTGTATTTCTTCGGTGGTGGTTGGATCGAGGTTCCAACGGTTCTTGATTTTGTTTTGGAATACCCTTATGGCCATCCTGTGACCTCTTCTACTATTCCTTCTGATGGGTGATCTGACACGGTGGTTTGAGACTTGTTTGGATCAATTCCTGCTTCCTAATTCATCGCTGGTCCATTGACTTTCGGAGCTACTTCAGTATTCTCTGGTTGCACCTCCTTCATGGTTTTTGCATCCTAGTTCTACTGCTCCTGTACCTCTGTTGTTGTATCGATATTCGTGACCTATGGTGTTGGTTGTTGGGTTTCTTCCAATATAGGAGTGGGGTTCATGATTGTTGTGTCTAGAGATAGGATTTCATCGACATTGACAATCTGTGACGGCTCTTTTTCACCTTCTTCAAACTGTACTGATGAACTAGTTCTAACTATGAGTTGTATGGTACTCTGGTGTGCTTCTGCCTGCTTTGGTGGTGCCATGGTGGTGAATGTCAAATGTTTGTTGAGTATGAATGGTATTTGTGACCTATGTGAACTCCGCTTTATGCTCCTTAACCTGTATCGGTTTGTGTATGTTCTCTTTTTGCAATTAGAGTCTTTGTTCCCATGTCTGTGTGTTGTATGGGCATCCCATGAAGCTTGTCGAGGATGCTTCCTTAATTGTGAGTTCAATGCACCTCTGGTTCTTTCATAATTTACATTACTTTTCCTTATGTCTCTAGTTGATGCGATTAATGAGGCATCCCATCATTTAATTCCTCCTAACTTCATCTTTTCGTACTGCCTTTGTCGTCTTTCCATTTCCCGCTTGTTTCCTTTTTTATCTGGTTGTTTTTCTTCTCCCTGTCGGGTTTGTGTTCCTAATTATGTGTTCCTTTTCTACCTCCAGGGCACTATGAGTCTGTTGGCATTTTTTTTTTTATTGCGCGTTGGGTGCTCTACTGACCTTGTATAGTTTCATTTGGCTCCCTTTGATCAACCCTCTGATTTATGCACCTAATAAGTCTCTCAACTATACAGATCCACCATCTGTGACATATTTTACTTCATACGGTCTTAGCCAGTGCATTATGAGCTTTCCTGGATGTTGAAATGATTTGTTGTCATACATCAATACTAGGTCTCCCTCCTTGAAAGTTTTTTTTTTTATGTGTCTATCATGCCAAGCTTTGTCCCTTGCTTTCTGAACTTGTTGGTGGAATCATGCTAGGATGCAATCTTCCTCCATGGTCATTAACTGATTCATTCTCTCCTATACTGCGCCTCGTTCTGTCATATGTGTAATTGCTGCTACGTGAAAGCTTGGTACTAAGAATTCTAATGGAACCACTGCTTCTTGGGCATAGACCAGTTTAAACAACATGCAACCTGTCAACGTTTTTCACATAGTCCTATAGGCCTATAATATTGCTGGTAATTTGAGGTCCCAGTCGTCCCTATTGACGTTACAGATCTTTCTCAGTGCATTCTCCAAGATTTTGCTAAATGCTTCCACTGTGCCATTTTCATGTGGGTGATATGGTGTTCTCTTCTGATGATGGACTTCAAATTCTTTAGTCATAGCATTGTTAGTGTTGTTTATGAAGCACATGCCTTGGTCGCTCATCAAAACTCTTGGGCACCCAAATCGAGTGATTAATTGTTCAAATAGTAAGTGTGTTGTTGTTTTTGTGCTACAATCCTTTACCAGTGCAACTTCCACACATCTTGTTATGTAATCCGTCACAGTGATAATGTACCGAGATCATGTTTTTTTGTGGTGGATTGATTTGTCCCACAAAGTCTATTTCTGACTTATCGAATTCCTCCAATGTTACTTTTGGTCGTAATGAAATCTCACTCCTTTTGTTGGGTTTACCTACCCTTTTATAGACATCGCATCTGTGAAATTACTCCTTCGAGTCTTTGTGAAGCATCGACCACCATAGTCATGTGTGCAATACCTTGTACACGGTAGATTTTCCTGCATAATTCCCTCCTGATATTCCCTCATGGGCTTTTGTTAAGACTCTTGGCCTTTCGTGCTCTAGCACATACCTTTGCAAGATGTTATTTGCACCCATTTTGCATAATTTTCTTGCAATCAGTTGATATTCGAAATCACAGATTACCAGGTTTTTCTTCTATGCGATGTTATATTCTTCTGCATAGTACCGGTGCTCAAGTACTTAATGATATCTGAGAAATGTTCATCAATTATCTAGACTGAGAATAATTGTGCATCGGGGAATTTTTCTTCTGAATTCGTATGTTCTTCAATTTTCCTGGCTTTACGATTAGTTCGAAGTCAAATTCTTGAAACAGTAGTAACCATCGACATATTCTCCCCCCCAACACTTGCTTGTTGACTAGGTATTTCAGGGTTGAGTGGTCTTTAAACATATTAAAGTGTTTTCCCAATAAGTAATGTCTGAACTTTTGGAGTGCATAGACCATAGCTATGCCTTCCCTCTCTATAGTGTTGTAGTTCTTCTATGATTTTGATAGTTTCCTACTCGCAAATGCTATTAGGTGATCCAAGTCTCCCACATCTGGCTGAGCCAAGATAGCTCCAAGTGATATGGTTGATGCATCTACATGTACGTGGAATGTATTCTCCCAGTCTGGAAATACTAATATTGGTGCAGTGGCCATATTTTCTTTTAGGGTATTCAGACCGTGTTGACACTCGTCGTTCCACTTAAAATTTGTATCCTTTCTTAACAACTTTTCCATTGGTGTAGTAATT
This sequence comes from Picea glauca, assembly GCA_000966675.3. Taxonomy (NCBI): domain Eukaryota; kingdom Viridiplantae; phylum Streptophyta; class Pinopsida; order Pinales; family Pinaceae; genus Picea; species Picea glauca. Next base: position 399,569 of record JZKD02S1674562.1, read on the forward strand.
TGTGCATACACTTTGGTAAATTTCCTGTAGTGTCCTGTGTGTCCCAACGTTGCTCTTAGTTTCTGGACTGTTTTTGGTGCTAGAAAGTTAACAATTACCATGATATTTGTAGGATCTACTAATAATCCTTGTTTGCATACCATATGGCCCAATAGTATCCCAAACAATGTTCTTAATATGCATTTCTTTATGTTTAGTGATATTTGGCACTACCTACAACTTTCTAACATCAGGAGCAATACTTGTACATGGTATTTCAACAAACTATAGACTATCCAATCTTCGAAGTATACCTCCAGAAACTGGTGGATGAATTCCTTAAACGCGACGATGACTACTCTGGAAAATATCATTGGTGCATTCTTCAGTCCAAATGGCATGACTGTGTATTGGTATGATCCCCATTATGTCGCAAAGGTGGTCTTGTATATGTCTTCCTATGCTATCTTGATCTTATGGTAGCCTAATAATCCATCAGTAAATAAGTAAGATTCATGTCCTCCCATGTTCTCTAACACTTCATGTGTGAACAATGTAGGGAATGGGTCAAGTAAGCATGCATCGTTCAACTTTCTCAAGTTGACGCATATCCTTATTCCTTCCTGTTTTTTTTCCTGCACTACCTTCGGGCTTATCCATTTTGATTCTTTGACTGATTCTATGATTCTGGCTTCGAGCATCCTGTTGTTCTCAGCTTTGAATTTCTACTTATATATTGGATTCAGTCTATATGGTCATTGTATGATTGATCTCGCTTCATGTCTTAGTGGTATCTTCATTTCTCCTAGCTTTCCAATGATGCCCTTCATTTCCGTAAATGTTGTAGGAAATAAGTTGTTGTATTCGCGCAATAACTAGGTTATGCTTTGTATTGTTTTTTCATCCCAGTAATCTCCAATGCTGGCCATTTTGGGATTCTTGACTGTCCCAATGTTGACTTTCTTTAACTTGATCAGTGCAGCAATAAATTTTGATTCTATGGGTGGACCTTCCACTTCTCTTTCTCCTTCGACTTCTTGAATCTGAATATCACGTATATCGTCTTCATTTGGTGATTCCTCTTGCACATGGTAACATGACAACATTTCCTTGACTGTATGTTTGTTCCTCTGTTGTTCTTCTGTTATGTGTTCGACTCTTGGTCCCTCAATGAATAACACTCCTCTTATATATTTGAGACCTTCATCTATGTTTGGGTTCTCATGTTCGAATGAGAAAGTGACTATAAAGTTTTGTTGCAATGTTGTCAAGGTCGTTGTCCCTTTGCACAATTCCTTATTTGTATACCAGTTTGTCGGTATGCCCTCTAGAGTGTGTATGAAATGATGAGGCCATTTCTCTGGGGGTGTCATTTTCCACAACGTTCTGCACTCCTCCAAGTGTTCTGTTGGTTCCCCTTTTCCATCATACTTTTTTTGCTTATTATTTTTCTATTCTGCACCAAACCTTATGCACACTAACCTCTTACATTGGTACCAATCTATGACTGTCTCTTTGTGTGTGCCCCACCTTATTACAGGTGTGGCCTTGAGTGCTATATCAAGTGATAATAGTATCTAGTTCTATAAGACTTCATCTTCATATAGTGCCAATAATGTTTCCAAATCATTTACTCAGTGGAAAATGGGTGGTTCCCTTACTTTCGTGTTGACCCATCTTACTGTGCGGTCTATTCGTGCACATATTCTCATGGAAACTTCATGTAACCTTTGTTGTCAATTCTCTAAACCAGTTTTTGAGTATGTCGCACATGAAGTAATGCTTTTCCAACTAAGTATTCCATCTACAGTTGGGTTTACGTAATCCTCATCACGTGTAGTTGCTCTGTACATTTGGTTGATTTCCTCTAAGTCTAAGAAAGTGGGTTCTAAAAACCTTTCCCTTTCTGATGGATCTAATGGCACTATGACCCTGTATTCTCCTGACTCAAATTTTATTTTCCTGGTCTTCAAGCTAATTATGGCCTAGTTGTCAAATGCGCAATCCAGACCAAGCAACATTGGGTAAGGTGTTGTATCGTACACTATTTCAATGACTTTGAAATCTGCTTTAGTGCACACTCCATATAGGTCTAATGTCACCCCTTTCAGTCTCCTGATTGGTGGAACTATGTGTTGGTTTTCCAGTTTCAATTGGACACGTGAGTATCCTAGTGTGGGCTCTCCCATGCATTTCAATGTATTCTTTTGTGATACATTAACTTCATATCCTAGATCCAGTATGATGTCTCCCATGTTAAAATATACAATTTTTTCATTCATTCTAAACTCACTACTTGTTCTTCTCCTGGTATGTAGGTGATTGAATGTCTTTTTTTCTAGTTTGCCTTCCGTCTCTATACTACATTTTCCTAATATGTTTTGCAATATCTTCATAGATGTTGGATAATTTAAGGCTTTTACACGCGATTGAAAAAAGCCTTTGATTGTACTTAGTTGTCCTATGGGTTGCATTTCGTTGGTATGATCCACTATTAGAGGCATCTCATACTCTGGCGCTTCCATTTTCTTTTGCGCAGTTGAAGTCGATGGCATGTATTCTTTCTAAAATTCTTTTCTTTATTGCTTAAATACCTCCTTCTCGTTCTACGCGTTGAAATGTTTCCTTCGTTCGGTTTTATTCTTCACGCATTGGTTTTGTGCTAGCTCTTGTCGGACTGCGTATTTTCCTGTCTTATCTCCTCCACGGGTAACTATGTTGATGTTTCATCCTTCATCCCTTTCTTCAACTGATATCCACTGAACATTTTGGTTTTTCTAGTTCCTCTTTTCATGGATATTTACTAATAGTTTCGGACATTCCTCTGTATCATGATCTGATGCACGACAATACATACAAGTCGTTGGTGGAAGCAAACATTCTCTTGCATAATGTTCTAGTTGTTGGAAATTGTGGCATACCACTGGTCCTTGACCTCATCCAAAACCTCCTCTAGCTCATCCCCCACATCTATAGATTGCTCGATCTCCTCTCAATGCATTATACTCAAGCACTTGATTATACTGCGCGGTATTGTACTGAAGTTGTGTTGTGTTGTACTATGATTGCGTGTTGTTATATGATTGTTGCGCAATATTGTATGGAGCTGGAACTTGATTAAACTAAGGTGCGGCTTGCCCCATAATCATTTATGCCTATACTCTATATGCATCTGATGTCCTCTCTCGCATCATATCCATGGTTCTACAGTATTTGTCGTTGTGGCCCACTAATTTGAAAAAGGTGCAATATGAACTCTTTGGGACTGTCTAGTATTTCTTAATCATCATGGGAGGTAAAATAAAGAAGGAACCGCTCTACTCCACTTTTAACTCATCATTCCATGGTTTAAAGGGACACCTTCATTTTACATGGAGTCTTCCCAGCTATTGAATTCCCTCAATGCCTAGAAGTAATCAATGCATTCATATTTCCTTTCCATATCTTACATTTTTTGGACCAAACTAAAGAGGTTTTGTTTCTGAGTGATGAGTTAATTTTGCATTTGATGAATTATTATTATGGATTCTCTAATTACTATAATATTTATGGTCCCCTTTTACCTGAGAAAGTTAAACCTTTTATATAAGTCCAGTGCTTCTTCTTGTTTATTAAAATATTCCCTTATAAGTTGGGTAAAGTTTAGTTCATCATTTCCTTTGCAGTTAAAGACAACCCACCCACGTACCTTCCAACCCAAGATTATCTTGCACTATTGAAGAAGATAACGTACTATTTCATCTTTGATTTCCAATCCTATAATTCATCCTCATTCAGTCTGACCTTCCATGAGAGAGAAGGATGGAGCCTTCCACATAGAAATTTGGATTGGAAGATCCTCCGAGATGAGATATACTTTAATCAAAACCACCTCTCCACTTCAAGAAACATTGATTTATTCCCTTTAACTTCGTTGGAAATGATCAATTTAGAGAAAATATGTCACACTTGTGCTACCAATTTCCTTGGAGAGGATTGTTCTTGACTGAAAGTGATCACGTTCCTAACCAACCATATTTTCCATCACAACAATTTATGCATTGTAGTCTAGGCTCAACTGAGAAGACTTTTGATTTGGAATGAACCAAAAGTTGTTATTCGATATTCTAAATGTTTATGCCAAACGTTGGATGTCACATAATTTATCCTAGATTATTAAATGAGAGCTGCCAAACCTGGATATAGATGTGGAATTATAAAAAGTGATGGCTAATTGATTCTTTGGCTAAGAAAACAAGTGAAAATATTGATGGGCCTTGAATCCTTGTTTCTTTAAATATTCATAGGTTATAAGATTGTAATGGACCATGATCCAACAAAAAAAATTGATTCTTGGCAAGCTATCTCCTTCCCATATATGTTTTCATAGAACTTATTTGGGTGGGTGGAAAACAAACTTTAAACAAAAGAGAATATTTATCTTGAAGTTAGTAGAAATTAGCATGAGGACCTTGTTATCTCTCGGATCTTCCCTAGGGGAAAAGTCTGACCTCTCCAAGGGGAAGACATAAATATACTAGAGGAAAATTTCCCACATCCACTTCAATATAAGTGTGGGGCAAGGATGTCAAAGTGGCAGTGGAATCTTGCTTATAGTATCATTAGATCTTCCCCTTGGAAAGGTCGAACTTTTCCTCTAGGGAGGATCATAGAGATAACATGCCCCAACCACTTCTATCCTAAGAAAACAGGTTAATAGGAGTCACTCCAAGGAGAAAAGAGAGAATATTGGATCCATTAAAGGGCCCAACGAATAAAGGTCTTTCCATTCCTTCCAAAGACGTGAATCTAATCAATCAATCCCATATTGGAATTGCACATAAAGTGTGAATCCATTGATTCTTCAACCATTCTATCCTAGATAATTCCATATAATAAGATAAGGGACTAATTATTTTTTTATTTCCTTGAACCCAAAAGAGATGATCTCAGATGATATGATTTGCTTCCCTACATAGCCTCAAGATTGAATATCCTTATTCTTTTAAGATTCTATGATATAGGCATCACTTCCTATTTTCTTTGAAGTATCTTTTATGAGAGACTATTTTCCAGCCCTATCATTAATCTGTATAGAATTTCTACTCACAAAAATAATTTCATAAGGTGAGGGTGTTTAATATCTAGTCCTCGATTTTCTTTAGGTTCTCTCACTGTGTTCTAAATTATAAGTCTAATTTTATGAAACTTCTTACTGATAGATTTCCCATCTTTCCATAGAATTTTCCTTATTTCTCTTCCACTTTATTTCAATATCTCTATTGGAGCCAACATGGTTGATCGTTGATACATTAGAAAAGTAGATAAAATTGATTTTTTTAAGATGCCCCTTCCCACTGATTTAACATCTAGGTGCCCCATTGTTGCATTGGATTTTTAACTTTTTCAAACATTATGAAGCCAATGTATATATTTTGGTCATTCCATAATAATAGGCATGACCAACTATTTGAGTGTGGTCCAATTGAAGTCACAAGGGAAACCTAAAATTATTTTCATGGACTACAAAAGAAGAGGGATGACTCTTAAATTTATTTTTATTACCACGTGAGGAATTCATGATTGATCCAATTTATTATTCAACCACTCAATGGAAACCTAACATTATTTCCATGCACTACAAAAGGGGATGACTCTTACATTTATTTATATTACCACATGAGAAATTCATGATTGATCCAATGTATTCTTGAACCACTTAGTAATCATCGATGAGGCTTCTCCCATAACAAGGGTATCATCTACAAATTATGAGAGATTTATTTCTTTAGCAAATGAGATACTTAATTATCCATCGAAGGTTACTAGCTATCCTCACTTGCTCAAATCTTAAACTTAATGAGTCTGTCATAATTATCTAAAGGATTGGTGACATCAGACAACCTTGAGATAGACCTTTCTATCTATAAAAGAGGGGAGGGTATGTTAGTTACCAAAAGGGGCTATTTGACGGATTCCCATGAAATATTTTATCCATTGAATAACATAATATACAAATACAAACCTATGTAAAACATAAAATAAAATTGAGTAATGGACTCCATCAAAGACATTTTCCATATCCATTTTAATAATTACTAGTTTTTCCTTATTGACCTACGAGGAATGAGAAACTTTCTAGGCGGGCAAAATAATGTCTATTACTTACTTCTTATGAATAAAACCTCATTGGTTGTCTAGGATAAGAGATAGGAGAATATTTTTAAGGGATTTACTATGATTTTTGTTAGAATATTGCAGGGTCCATTGTAAAGGACGATGGAACTAAACGTCGACAAAGACATAAATGAATAGTTTTCATTAAGTACAAGTTTGGGTTTCCTTCTAGACTAATTTTATATTCATCAAAGATCATGTTTGGTAATGCAATAGTAGGTATGGAAGAAGTGAATAAAAATATCATATAGCCTTTGATATTTGTCTATCCCTAACCCCCAAGTTACTTCAATCTCTTCAATTTATGTTATTTCTTTCCCTACCTCATGGGTTGTCTTCCTTAGAAACTGAGCAAGGGATCCCTTGGAGAAAAGTTACAAATTGATATGGATGTGCCTTATATTCTTCCATGTATAATTCATTTTAAAAATACATGTTGTTTTTTTATGGACTCAAATTTAGTAACCCTTTCTTAATTTTTTAGAACTATTTCTTGAACATTATTCTTTTAGAATCTTCCATTTGCTTGCCTATGAAAACACAATGTATTCTTGTGCCCATGTTTTAGTCACAAAATTCTTGAATTCAGTCTCCAATTATCCTCTGCTTCCCTTCTTTCTTGGAGAAGTTTTCCATCTCAACTTATTTCCTCGAAAATGTTATGTCAAATAATATCTTCCTCCTCCATTTTTTATTGCAAGCTAATCCCCTATTCTCATATGTCCCTTTTTTCCAATAAAGGAAGCTGATAGGAGTCTTTCTCCCAATATTTCAACTAAAAATTAACCATTATAATATTTGATTCTCACACAAATGAGGGCGATACCTGGAGAGGAATACTGGAGAACTTCCTAATGATATCAAACACTTATGTGTCCTACCACCATAGAGGGTTGAAGCAAAAGAGAACACATCCAAGATCTTCCATCATCTAAAAAAATAATGAGATGCAATTATGATCTAAAATTCCTCACATAATGATATGGGAAAATATTAATATATCTTCTTCCAATAAGTCACTATCGATTAGAAAGTGACCTAGACTTTCCTCTATATGTCTTGGTTCCACCCTTTGATTAGACCAAGTTAATTTTCCTCTTTTTGGAATGACTTCCACTAAGTCCCAATTAGAAATAAAGTCAACCTTTCTCTCCCTAAAATTGTTACTCACTATGCTTCCTCCCCTTTTCTCTTCATTGGGGAGAAATAATTGAAATACCTTTCTTCCTCATTTCATATAAAGACTATTAAAATTTCTCGAGACATTGCATTAGGGTATAAACATTAAAAATGTGAACTTGATTTCAAGTTTCTCTATGAACCAAGATAACCATTGTCCAAAAATGACTTGGTTCAGAATGTAAAACACTAAATATGAACTTTCCCAAAGAATGAAATTTCCCCATAATGCGCTTCAAGAACTTATAACTATCCCTTTACTTATCTTTCACTAGTTATTTCTTGAATCTCTTTTACCTCTAACTTCATCTCCTAAATAAGGAGAATAATTCCAATATTATTAGATCTCTTATACAACCCCTTTCCTTGTCAATTGTAAGGTGTCTTGATCATATAAAGTTTGAGAAAAAATTTAACACCTAGCCTTGCATGTACAATACCATGATTTCCTATATATTTATTATCATGAGATTAAGTGGTGCTCTCTTCATGAAAATTCGATTCCCATTACTCCATATGGATGATATTTAGGTGTTAGTTCTTACTCATATAGACATTGAGGATCATAGTCAATGTTTATCACCAAGTGTATGTCATGGATGGGAAGATGTGTGTGTTTGTGAAGTCATGAAGATGTGATTCTCAATAAGTAATAGGGCTTGAGATATTGATTGTATTGGTATTCGTATTTCCATTGAAGTATAAGAGTGTGGAAACAGACAATTATGTTGCATTAAAGATTTAATGATGTCTTACTCTATTATGTACCATAATGATAATAATTTATTATTGGCCATAGAAAAAATATGACAAAGGAAAACAATCTTAATGGGAAAAAATCCTAATGTATAGAATAGCTATTATATCATGAAGGTTAACATGAAAATAATTTTTTTGTCCAATAAGAAAGATGGAAAGGGAAGAAAATCCTAATGTGTAGCATATTAAGTCTTTGTATTAATTGTGGTTAATGAAATATCTATGTTAATGTTTTTAGTTGCTATGCTCTACTATATCTAACATATAGGTCGGTGGGTTTTATATATATGAGTGAGTGTAAAAGACATTCCATTAGTTATTAGCATCAACATGGATGTGGAAGTGGTAATTATCTAAAAATTATTTGTGATATGCAGTTCTTTATTATCCATTATGGTATTTGCAAATAATCATTTATTTTTATTGTGAATGTTATGTTTTATAAGTATGTGCTTATATGAAATTCTTCGAAGTTGTTCCTTGTGTGTGAAGATTATTTCCACATATGATTACATATGCATTTGAATTTTGTGATTTTATCTTTGGTTTATCAATATCAATGTATTACACAACCTATTACAAGTATCCGATGGCCTAGCAAGAAGGTTTGATAGAACTCCATGTTATTTTGGAGGAAGTACAAGCTTGCTTTGAGGAATAAGGAGTGCATTCGATAAGGTTTTAGAGCGCGTAAAGTTGCGCGCCGATTTACTTGGAAATAATGGAGTAAGCACCAGTTGTAAGCGCCAGTTGTAAGCACCAGTTATAAGCTTCAATTGTGAGAGTTAGTTATAGGCGTGTTAAGAGTCAGTTCATAGTTAAGAGTCTAGTTGTCTTTGGTTTGCATCTAACCGACTCGGTAGAGTCTTTTCCTATATAAGGATGTAATCCGTCTTCATTGAATATGCGAGAAGTGAGCATAGCCTCACCATGGTGTTTGTTTTGCATATTTTATCTTGGTATCGGAGCAGGTTGGAGGTCCAACTCTCTGAGGTGAGATCCAAGAAAAAAATCTCGAATTCGTTTTTTGAGAGTGCCCCCCTATACAGTGGTAGAGAGCGTCGATGCTCTCACACTTCTAAAATTTATTTTTTTGATGCTCGAAGTTCTCATTGAATTCTTATGAGAGCGTTGTTGCACCGACGTCACCCCTTCTACACGTACAGAGCGTTGTAATGCTCCCCTTTCCATTGACACCAAGCGCCAGTGCTGAACTTGCCAAGTTAAAGAAGCACCAACCTCATAGGATAAATTGTGAAGAGTTGCATGGGTTGAAGTTGTGATTACTCTTTCTTTGAGGGAGGCCGCGTGCGGTTTGTGGAAACCGTGAAGTCATGAGACCTGATTTTATATAGTTTTTCATGCATGGAGTGGAGTTGAATCGTGAAGGTCGTGGCTTATTCCGTATGGTAAAGTGTGGTAAAGTTGTGGTTTATATGTGGAACGTTTTTATATTTTGAGCATTTAAAAATAAGAGTGCCACGACTTCTTCTCTTATGCATGCAAATGAGAAAAGAGATTTTTTAAAACCTTGAAGTTTTTTTTATCAAAGTGAGTTTTATTATTAAAGTAGATGCATGCATGTGTATTAAAACAAAAAAGAGAGGTTTCTTTTAAGGAACCTTTTTTTTTATATATAAAGTGGTGTGAGGTTTCTATAGGTAAAGAGGGAGTTATAAGTCTTTTAAATAGTGAAGTGGTTATTTTAAAAGTGGATATTTTGGATATTAAGGTGCATGCATGTATGATTTAAGCTGAGAACAGAGGTACATTTGGATCAATGGATCCAAAGGCAGAGCGACAGACTGCTCAACATTCGAAAAAAAATTGCATATCTTTGGTGATTCACCTACAGAGACTAACTTGCAGAGATGGTGAATCCTCTAGTGGAGACCTACCTCAACGAAGCCAACAAGTTAGATTGATCGAATTTTATTAACCGGAAATTCAAGATGCACACGCTCATGGAGGGCTATGGTGTCTGGAACATTGCGAAGGGAAATGAATTGAAACTTGATGTGGTTGCAGGTGCGACAACAACACAGATCCAAGATTGGGAGAAGCACGAAAACAAAGAAAATGTATTGTTGCGCATGTCTGTTAAAGATAGCATAATTCCACATATTAGAGAAGCTACAACTTCTGCTGCAACATGGACAATGTTTAAAGCATTGAATGAAACTAGCAACAAAAATCGCATTTTGTTCTTGAAAACTAAATTGCTAAGCATTAAGATGGATGGAAATGAATCTGTTAGTTCATTTTTGGGTCGTATTAAAGAGGTGAAAGACAAGCTAGTAAATATAGGGGAAATTGTTTCCAACATTGATCTGGTCACTATTACCTTAAATGGTATGCTAGAAGATTATCATTTGTTCATAACAGGTCTTGCAGCAAGGGAGAAACCTCCTACGTTTGAAGAACTGACAGGTATTTTGCTGCAAGAGGGAGAGAGGCGCGAGAATCTGAAGCCTCAGAGTAAAGAATTGGCACTGTGGTCAAATAATAGATCTGCGAGAGGGAGATCATGAGTAAGAGGTAGAGGAGGCAATTAATGGCAGAGATGCGGTTCATGGTAGAGAGGAAGTTCATCTCAGAGAAGACAATCTCCAAATCAAGGTATGCAATCTGATAGGAATGAGTCAAAGGGTTGTTTTTATTGTGGTCAACCTAGACATATGGTTAAAGACTATCATAAGAAGAAAATTGATGAGGCTAGGAATAAACCTAGAACACATTCATGTCATTATGTAGAAAAATCTTCAAATCAAGATCTCAGATTATTTATTGCTAGTGATGATATTGATGAACCCCCGAATTTTGACTCACGAGATCTTAGGCTGTTTGTGTCTAACACTACTTTATCTACTGAAACAGATGATTTTGATGCCTAGTTTATGGATTCTGGAGCATCAGTACATATGAGTTGTAATAAAAATTGGTATGTTAATTTTAAATAAACACACAATGGTGCTAGCATATATCTTGGAGATGACCGCGCTCATCAGATCAAGGGATATGGAGACATTCCTGTGACATTGTCGAATGGTACTGTACGTCACATTCACAATGTAGTGTATGTGCCATGAATAAAGAAAAATTTGATCTCTGTGTCCACCATTAGAGATCAGAACTTGAAGGTTGAATTCTTCAAGAATTATTGCATAGTGAAGGATTTGCTGGACCACTTCCCAACTGTTGCAACAAGAGTCAGAGAAGGAGGTCTATATAAACTTGATGTTACCAACAAAGCACATCATGCACTAATTTCTGCAACTATGCCAACAAAGATTCTTTGGCATCAAAGGTATGGACACATCAATCATCCTGATTTATTGTTATTATAGAAAAATAATATCGTTGAGGGACTTCCCATGTTAAAGAATGAGAAGGTTGTTTGTGATGGATGTGCATTAGGAAAGATGCACAGAGATGAATTCCCCTCTAATCCTGATAAGAAAAAGAGAGATGTGTTAGACCTTGTGCATACTAATGTTTGTGGGCCTATGCAGACTACGTCTTTAGGAGGTGCATTTTACTTTCTGTTATTTATTGATGATTTCACAAGATACACATGGGTTTACTTCCTTATACAAAAAAGTTATGTTTTCGAGTAATTTAAGGAATTCAGAACCATGGTGGAAAAGTAGACAGGAAAATCCATCAAAATCCTCCATTCAGATCAAGGGGGAGAGTATAAATCAGGGGACTTCAACAAATATTGCAAAAATAATGGAATAGTACAACAGTTTACAGTACCTCACACTTCACAACAAAACGAAGTCAGTGAAAGGAAAAAAAGAACTCTGGTAGAGTGTGCACGTTGTATAATGAAAGGTAAGAATCTCTCAAATGCATTTTGGGTTGAAGCCATAAATACTGTAGTTTATTTAAAAGATAAAAGTCCAACACTGTTTCTTGATAATGTTACTCCTTTCGAAGCCTTGAATGGTTCCAAACCTGTAGTTCATAATTTGAATGTATTTGGGTGTAAGGATTTTTCTCATATTCCAAAGGAGAATAGGAGGAAATTGGATGCTAAAGCCATTAAATGTATTTTCATTCGGTATTGTTATGAATTTAAAGCATACAAACTGTTTGATCCTTCTACTCACAAAGTATTTGCAAGTAGAGATGTAATTTTCCATGAGCAGCAACAGCCACAGAGTAAGAAGGACTGAGTGATATGGACAATTCAAGAAGTCACAATTCACCTAGAGGTGAAGACAGATCTTCACAAAGTGTGGAGGAAGATAATCAGTTGAGAAGATCTTCAAGACAGATTCAGCTTCCTCAGAGGTATAGAGACTATGCCCTAATGAATAGAATTTCAAATGTCATAGAACCCATGAGTTTTGATGAAGCTAATGAACATGATGAATGGTGAAATGCAATGGAGGAAGAATATGAATCTATAATGAAAAACAATACTTGGGAATTGACTGAATTGCCTAACCATAAGAAGTCCATTGGATGCAAATGGATGCAATCTATGACTTGTGTCAATGCCTTCACTATCTTTACAGAGTTTATCGTAAACTTGATCCCCATTACCTATTGCTATCGTACTTTCCACATTATCGTGCGCTCTGCTTATAGGGGCGCAGCGTACAAGATTTGCACTAAAAGACACTACATTTTGAACAAAAGCCACAATATGCTTTTCTTCCTTGATGGTATATCCTTCAATGGATATGTTTCCGTGTTAGACTACTTCGCTGTTTTTGTTTTATGGTGAAGGGCATTGGAACGTGTTAGACCACTTCCCTGTTTTTGTTTTATGGTGAAAGGCATTGAAACAAAAAGTCGATGTTATAAGATGACACTTACTGAATCTACGCTTTTACTCAATTAAAGTTTGCGTTTGAAACAGCCGTGTTTCATACGGATTTAGACCCACCAGCTCTTTCTGCAATGCAAAAGCAGGTCACAACATCTTCATCTTTCTCGCCCCTTGCCTCGCAACATTTTATGTCGAATTGACTGATGAGATTGCAAGTCAGTCAAGCCTCGGCGTTCTTCTAGATGGAGTTATTTCCGTGAGTACTTGGAAATTAACATGATAAATGCTGACAGAAGCGCATTCCTTACGTCTTCTTCGGATTGTGGAAGTAATATGTGGTTGTGAATTGCTCTAAATATACATAACTGGTTGCTTGTTTTCACAGATCGAATTGAGTGGGCAGCGAGTGATTTCTTTCTGTTTTTCTGGATTGACGTTACTGTTAGTGTTGTCACTATGAACTCGTTGTTCAAGTATGCTTTTTTCCTGCAAATGGCATGGTACTGCTTGGTCGGGCAGGCCCAAGATGTGCATCAGCAATTCTTATCTCCTCACAATGACGCGAGAACCCAAGTGGGTGTGGAGGCTCTTGTATGGGACGACACCGTCGCGGCTTACGCACAGAATTATACAAATCAACGCATCGGAGACTGCGCTTTGCAGCACTCTGGTGGTCAATACGGAGAATTTTTTTTCAAAGGGATAGGAATAACAGATCCCGTCGGAAGCGCTGTGACGGCTTGGGTTAACGAGAAGCAATACTATGATTACACTTCTAATTCCTGAGCTGCAGGTCAAGTGTGCGGGCACTATACTCAGAGGGTGTGGAGAGATTCCAAGAGGCTGTGCTGCGCTCAAGCTCAATGTAACGATGGTTGGGCTTTCGTTATCTGCAACTACGACCCTCCTGGCAACTATGTTGGGCAGAAACCATAATGAATTCTGATATCCAGTCCTATCATATCGTATTAGTTTTTCTTTCATTTCCTTCTAATATTTCGTGTTAATGGAGATCTTCAATGTAAGTGTACGTTGACTATGTTCGTAAGTAAACTAGCACAGCTACTCATTACCGTGGCTGATTAACGCCAAAACAGCTATTCATTACCGTGGCTGATTAACGCCAAAAGGCGCGGATAGAAAATGAAAGGCATAGTTAGAAAATGAAACGCACAACCAGAAAATGAGTATCTATAGTTAGCACAGTCAGTGTGTTAAATCCAAAGTTTAATTGTTAAATCCAAAGTTTAATCATTTAAAACGTGGTAATCATATAGTGTTACAGTAATTTTTTAATATGATTAGATAAATGTTAAAAGGTAAATAGGTTAACGATGCATTCAAAAATACAAGAAAGATATAAAGAGGAAATCGCATTCATTGATTTGGGAGGATGACTAAAAATATGTCAACATCTTCAATTGTTAGCCATTTAAAATTTTAGATTAAAAGGTGATTGATTAATTATGCTTATTGTCAATAAGTGTACACCTTTCTTTCTATGTAATAATGGGTGAACTTAATGTCTTGTCTTTTGTCTTATCGACGGCCTTTCTTTATTTCGAATTCTCCCATTTTAGAACAGTATAAATCGTTTGAATTTGGTTGTTGAAGTATAAAGAGTTACATTGTTTGTATTTTGTTGGAGGAGTACGGAGTTATATATTAAATTAACACTCGGAGATATGGTTTAAAGCCTTATGATTAGACGAGAGCCGAAGAAAGAGACATAGCTCGCCTCTCGAGCCCTTTTCTTGTGTCTTCAACATTAATGTAATTGGGATTTAATTAAAGTTTATTAAATTAACGCTTTGAATGTATAGTTGCTCTCCCCATAAGAAATGTAACTAGAAGAAATGAAGAAATATAATGGCAGATTTTGAGGTTTTTAGATAAGTGGTAGCAAGTGCACTAAGTTAGATAGATATA
>JZKD02S1674562.1:414581-485154 GCA_000966675.3 Picea glauca
TCTAAGAGCATTGTCAAAATTGTTGTGTATTAATAAAATTGTTGTTGCAATAAATTATTCTTATTTATTTTTCTACTTAACCATGTTAAATTTAATTGATTCATATTTAAATAAAGAAAATAAGTTAAATAGATTAAATTATATAAATTAAAAATTTAGCATATCAATTGCATTGAAAAGATACAATGCATAACAATTGTTAGTGGAGTTAAAACTAAACCAGCTGCTCATGTTGTCTTACTTGAAGATTGAGAGAAAATTGAGACCAAGGAAACAGTTCTCTTAAGAATTTATGTGAAATTAATTACCATTCCTCATATAATTACACTTCTCTTAATAATGTATGTGAAATCTAAGATATTTCAATTGCTTGGAAGTCGAAATGACCGCTCCATAACAACCATTATGAGTGCAACTCTGACTTTAATTGCTTAGAAATTTGGGGATTTCAATCATATTTTATTGTTTTCCCCAAATTCAACACAACTCAAATACTAAAATGACCAATTTGACCAACTTCATGTTGATCTATTACCCATACAAGTTCGTTGTTGAACCAAAGTCTCTTATACCACTCTGTAACTAACCTTCAACCCCAAACTGATCACACCACTGCCAAAGTGATGTAATAAAATTTTTGATACCAATCCTCAGTCCTCACTTAGAAAAAACACCCATGCAAAATGCCTTGTACCATGTGTGACAACTATTCCCAATGCACATGCAATTATTCAAGTTCTGTGCCATAAATCTCGTTATCATTACTATTAAATTTGACTAGAAATAATTTTTTAATGCGGAAATAACACACACAACATGAAATTCTATCTCATGCACTTGTTTGTGCTAATGAAAAATGTACATGAAATATTTTAGATGTGCACAACTACACTAAGCATATCCAAGCACATAACTAGAGATTTGCATGCATGAGTGTACTCATAGCATGCAACAATAACAAAATATCTTAGAGTAAAATGCACAACAACTATATAGACATTTAACATACATAAGCACAAAAAATAAAGACACTTATCTTACAAAATATGCAACACAATGTAGAGGATGGACATTCCTCGCAACCATAGACTTTGTTTTCCAATTGTGAATAGCAAGTCATCCCTGAGTTAGGGTTATGAATTCAAAAGAGACAGTGGTCCCTAAGTCTTGCCAATCTCTTCCTTTTAGAAGCAAATTTCCCACAGCTAATTCTAGTACACTATCTCTCTTCCCGACAACATGCACAACCAAAGGGATGAGATCCTGCTTCACTCCTCACAGTCGCTCAAGCCTTCCAACTCACCTCCATGGATTACAACATAGGTTGGAAATGAAATCTCTCTTTTTCGTACCTCAAAAATATACAACTGCAATATGAATTCTCACAATAGAAAAACGCTTGATTCTCTTGACAATTTTTGAACAAAATGTTCTTCACAAAACCATAGCCTATTTTTCCATGAAATTATAGCTCCAAACAACTACCAAACATGCCCACTATGGATACCTTCAAGCTTCAATACTCAAAACTCTTTTTTTATCGAAAATTCTCCATGTAAAAACTACTCTACATGCAAAAACATGAATAATAATTATTCTTTTCCTCACCATACAAATTTTCTCTCTTTATCTTTCTTACTTGATTGGAACTCTTCCCCAAGATGATTGTACTCATCCCCCATGCTCTCAATAACTAGGGGATGTAATTCTCATGCCCACCATCTTACATGAATTCAATGATTCAACTCTATAACACTCAACCCAAAAATGAAAGATTCATAGTAAGGATAATTTAGAAAGAAATGGTTTAGGTTTAATAGACATGAGTAAACTATCTCCCCTTGGACCCATTCCCTCTCTTGTGGAAACTAAGCCCCCAAATATTTGTCTCTGTACTTTTGTAGATGGTGCTACTTTATATTATTGTATTCAATATATGCCATTTACATCTTACATCTCTTGACCCTCATCCATACATTACATTTACAATATACATCACTAGTTTGGAGTTTGAAAATGGGGGTGTTACACCCTTGATATGCATATTCTAGACTTTTGGAAAAGAGCAATTTTTTAGCCAGATGTGGATATTCATACATTGCACAAACTTATACATTATTGAGTGGGCGTTCATTTGTATGATGTGTCTTGGTGCATTTGGGGAAAAAAATGGCCAAAGCCATTTCTACTTATTCTTGTTTGTTCTTGACCTACAACATGTACATATACATCGATAGTGAGTGCAAAATTTTAGTTTTTATGTTCTCTAAGAATCCTCCTATATCATTCTTAGTAATGTTTGTAGGGTTAGAATATTGTGTTACCACACCCTTACCATTACTACCCTTCTTCCTAGTTGATATGCACTAGTTATTGAATAATTTTTTTTTGTCACCATAATCTAATTGGAAGTTGTATCCATTTGAAAGGATGTTTAGTGCCTCCATGACTTAGTCTCTTAATCATTTGAGAAGGACATGTTTTGGTGAGTCATCATCCAACGAAAAACTATGATATCTCTTGTAGATGAGTTGAAACATTTCCTCATAGTCTTTTGGGGATTCATTCTCCCCATGGATCATTCAAAAGATGTCATATATGGTGTCCCTTTATTTTTAGTGGTCACTATACTTGTTACTAAAATCTTAGTGCATTTGGTTCCAGCTAGTGAGGTTGTTCCCTTCTAGGCTCATGAACTACCTCAAGGATGCTTTCTTCAGTGTAGAGAGAAATCTCTTGAGATTTTTATTGGACTACAATTTTCGTTAGACCAAAACCCATAAGTGTTAATCTCCTCCAAAATCACCAAAGTTAGGATTCACGACAAAGATTTCACCCATGTCACAAAACTCGCGGGAAGCACTGAACCCAACATCAAACAGTCTCCCCCCTCGTGCATGTCAAGCAAGTTTCGAACTCAAGAACTATTACTCTTATACCATTTGTTGGACTAATATTTATGTTATACCGAAACCCACATATATTAATCTCCACCACAATCACCATATTTAGTATCCCTGAGAGGGGGTTAACCCATGTCGCAAAACTTGCGGGAAACATTGAGCCCAATTTCTAACACTTCTTTTAATATGAAGTGTAATCACAAGTCTTTCAATCAACTACAAACTTAAATGAGAAGGTATGAGATTTTTTGGTAGTAAGGTCATGGAAATGAGGAAGAGCAGATGTATTGTTGTTTTTCATCTTTGTTTCCCCATTGGATTCTCAAATGGGAATCTCAAGGATTCTTCTTGGAATCCATCATCAACCATTGTGTGGTGATATGGGTACCCTTATTCTTATGAAAGATTCTCAAAATATCCTTCTTCCACCTTTGAGAAATCCACAAATATTTATGTTCCCTCTTGGAATGATGCCTCATAATCAACTTGTTCTTTCTCTTGATTGCTTGGACTTGGTTTAATGGTGGGCTTTTTAGGTAATAATTTTCTTTATTTATCCCTAATTCGACCCATGCATCCTAAAAATTCTTAAATAAAACTACTATCTACTTATTTTCTTTTTCTTTTTCTCGATAGAGTGGAAAAATGCATGCATTCTAAAACAATTTTTTTCCTTCTCACAAGAAAAATGATAAAAAATATATGTAGTATTTATCACCTCCCTAACAACGATGGGAAGAAGTGGTGATGGGACAAAGAATATAAATAATAATGTTTCACTCCTAAACTCACAACTTTAAATTTCAGCACATGGTTTGCACAAACTTGAGAGGTATTGTGCACTATATGTGCAAACTCCATACTCATGTATCTATCCATAGAGGGAAACTATGTCTATACAAGAAATACAAAGGTTACTTTAGTATGGAAGAAGAACTCATAATCACTAATACTATAGAAGGAAAAGTTGAAATCTAATTGAAAAAGAAGTTACATAATACTTGAATGGATGGCTATAAACTACTTGGAAGGAAAGTTGCAAAATATAATTTAAGGGGTCATATAAGCTAGTGATCAATCCCCTCTTATCATGGCAGTGAAAAGATAGTGTGGAAGACTACAAGGCTACAAATCGAGGTGAGATGATATAGGTTACTAATCCAAAACCAAGAATTAAACTTGCTAGGAAACAATGTTGCATCTATCTAGGCTATTCTAAGGGAAACATTGAAAATCCTATAGTACACTATTCTATTGCAGAAATTAAAATAAAAAATGATAAGGAAAATTAATCCCTTCTAAAGTAAGATTGAAGTAATCTATGGATTATCATATCTCTTGTGGTGATGGAAAATGAACTTAAGCTTCCTAAATAGTGTGATGGAAATTATTCTATAGGGATCAAATCACTTGATAGATTTCCTCTCTCGAGTCAATAGTTCAAATGGGTTATGCTCGATATGATGTCTTGAAGACATGGAAGCCTATGAAGGAGGATGAGTGGAAACAATCCCCCTTTTTCCTCATGCCATTCTAGAGTAGGATTCCATTCAAGATTCAACTTTCTTGGAGCATGTATTTGTAAGAATGCAAATATCCATAGCATTGTCAAATAAAGAGCTAAAATCATATGGAACACATACTTTATATCAATCAACACATTCCATTCACCACTTAGTTGCACAAACCATATTCTTTATATTAATCATGGTTGAAAAGAGGGTTTATCAGGTACAAAAGAAGGCCAAAATGTATCAAATATGGGCCTTATGATCTACAATATAGGGGCCCATCAACTACCTCATTTTGACTTGAAGTTAATTGGAGTGATTAAGGGACAAGTGAAATTTTTTTGTCAAAAGAACACTAAGGCTTCTTCCAACTAAAATGATACATACTAAAATTGAGAAGGGGTTTTATTGACCATAAACCCCACATTAAACACTTTCTTGACACAACATGGTTAAAATTGTATGAGAGATTCAAGGCTGGTCATAACGCACTAAAATTTGGTCAAATATATTCCAAGAAATGCAAGCCTTGGTAGGTTAGAATAAAAACAACACATAAAACATGTTGTTGTAGATACCACATTGAATACAATTATTATTAAACCAACTATATATGCATTCTTCATTTTTTTTCATAGAAACCATGTGTACAAACGCTCAATGATAATGCCCTCGATAGAATCTAGAGAATTTATTCATACCATCTTGTGTATAAGGCTAGAAGGAGAAACATATTATTAGAAGACATTCTTGGATGCAAGTTGCCACAAGTTCGATAGAATGACATCATTGATAAAGTGCATGCATGTTAGTGATGAGTATGAATTGACGAGGAAGGAGATTGGTGTGAAAAGCTTCCAATATGTCATGCATGATCTAGGGGGTGCATGAATCCATAAAGATATAATTGATTATATCCTAGGTTATTAATGTCTATCTATATGGTATATTTTATTTCAAATTGCACTTTCAAATATCATGGGGGAATTTTTGTCTTGTAATGTCATATATATTACATGTGTGATATAAAAATTACATTGATGGGTCATGTTTTATAATTATGGACCTTGGGCATGATTAATCAAACAAAAAATAATATTTTATAACCATGGTCACATCGTTGTGGTGTCTCCTTGTAGCATGGCCACATCCATAAGGGACATACATGGTGTGAAAAAAATTGTAATGACATCCATATTACACTTGTGGGCCCTAGCAATCTATACATGACCTCTACAATCATAAGTTTCCTACTATATTTAGATCCCCATGAATAATTTAGGGTTTATGATGTAATTTTCAATCTCAAAACAATAAGAAAAAGTTGATATCTATTCATGTTCTGAAACACTTTGTAACAAATTTCATATTACATTTTTATGTAACATCTCATAATGTCACATATATTACACTTATGAAATAAACATTCAATTTGTAGGGCATGCTGATTATGTACCTTGTACATGATCCATCAAACCAAAAACAAATATTTTATAACCATAGCCATATCATTATGTGTTCCTCCCTATAGCATAGCCACACCACTAAAGTACATACATGGTGTGAAAAACCTGGTAATAACATCTAACATGATCCATGTACTAAAAATAATTATTTTATAACCATATCCACATCCTTGTGGTGTTCCTCCCTATAGGATAGCCATATCACTAAGGCACATACATGGTGTGAAAAACCTTGTAATTACATCCATATTACACGTGGACCTTAGCATACTACACACTTACTTCTATAATGCATACTACACACTTACTTCTATAATGTATAGTTCCCTACCATATTTAAGGACACATGCAATTCTAGGTCTAATGGCATAGGTTTCAATCCAAAAACCTCAATAAATTCTTCATATCCATTCATGTTATGTGACACCTTATAGCAAGTTTAATAATACACTTCATATCTATTTATGTTGTGTCACACCTTATAGCAATGTCATATTACATTTTTAGGAAAATTTTCATAAGGACACATTTATATTAAACTTTTGGAATAAAGAAAACAAAAAGTATTTGGTAGTGAACTTAAAATTAGATTATTATTATTATTATTATTATTTATAAATTATGTTTATAGATTAAGGAAACAAAAATAAAATTACACATATTTGACAAATTTCATAATAATTAAGTAACAAAATGTTTGAAGATTATATTATCATGTACAATTTTAGATTTTTTTCTTCTTCTTTGATCAATAATTTGTGGACATCCATTTTTGTCAATTTGTAAAACTAAAATGTTATCTAACTATTCTACATTTTTTCTTTTTTAATCTAAAATCTTACTATATTAATCTGCAAGAAAATCATAATTTTATATTATTTAAATTATATAAATTATTATTATTATTATAAACATAATATGCTAAATGAATAGAAATTGATCTCAAGTTATTAGAATTCATTAGAATTAATATATTATGAGTTCAAAATCATAATTTTATATTATTTAAATTACATAAATTATTATTATTATTATAAACATAATATGCTAAATGAATAAAAATTGATCTACAGTTATTAGAATTCATATGTTATGAGTTCAATTCATATGTTATGTTACTAGTTATTCGAATTCATCTGTTATGAGTTCATTAGTTGTAAAATTCTATTAGTTAAAAACTATGCGCTAACTGTAAATGTATTATTATAATGCCTGTAAAAATTTGACGCTTAGAAACGCCCTTTTCTGGACAGTCAAAAGAGGATGCCAATATGCCACAATTCATTTGGTGTCATTACCGGATGCATCCAATGACTTTTGTCGATGCCTTCAATGTACTATTTTATGTGTTACACTATTTTTTACTTAGTTATCATTAGCACAGTAGCCAAATATTAGTTGCTCGTGAATGTTGAAAAGTTGATAAGATGAAACGAATTCTTAAAAGAATATATTAAATTTTATTATTGATTAACAAACGGACAGTTGGGCTTTATTTATCTGGTGTTAATATTTTAATTTTTGTTAATCACTTACGTGGCAATCAGTTATGATTAGGTAAATATAAAAAAGTAAACACAGGATGTCTTTATAATAGCTAGGAAGTTAATGATTGAAATCACAGCCATTTATTTTAATTTTTGTTAATCACTTACTTGGCAATCAGTTATGATTAGGTAAATATAAAAAAGTAAACACATAAACATATGTCTTTATAATAGGTAGGAAGTTAATGATTGAAATCACAGCAATTTATTTTGTGTGACTACAAAAAATATTCCAGCTATATTTAATCCTGTCCATAGAAAACTTATTAAACACTAAACTCCTATTAAGTCTGCTCATTATAAATAGATGTACGCCTTTGGACTAAATAAAATTGATATAGCCGTCCCATTAAGTAATAGATCTAAATTCGTTTAGATTTTTATGTTATGGATAGTATAAATTTTATATGTATCAAAGTTTTATATATTTTGCTTAATTTTAAACCAATCGAAATGTTCAAAAAATGGATAAAATGCTTGATGACTAAATATTTAAAACAGGCCTCACCAGAAAAAATCTGCGGGAATAGTAGCTCGTGAGACGAGTGCTCCCGACTCAGCACACTCCCTTTCCACATTATATAGTTCGCCAATTAATGTTTTGGTTGGTTAGGGGCGCGGAGCGTAGTCAAAATTTGCATTTGAGTGATTGAAACTTCCCATAATGTTTGGTTTTTTCTTCAGAATACACTGAATTTTCTACAAAAAGCCACAGTATGTTTCTTTTTCGTAATGGTAGATACTTCAATGGATATATTTCCGTGTTAGACTACTTCGCTGTTTTTGTTTTATGCTGAAGGGCATTGAAACGTGTTAGACTTCTTCCCTGTTTCTGTTTTATGGTGACGGGCATTGAAACAAAAAGTCGATGTTATGAGATAACAATCCGTGAGTCTACCCTCTTAATCCATTCAATTTGCGTGTGCAATAGCAGTGTTTTAAACGGATTTAAATTTTAGACCCAGCAGCTGTTTTTGGATTATGTCAAAACTGATAGCAATGCAAAAGCCGGTCACAACATCTCGCTTCTTTCGCACGCCATTTTTTTTGTGTAATTGCCTCATGAGGTTCAAGTCAGTCAAGGCTCGGCGTTCTTCTAGAATGAGTTATTTCCATGAGTACCTAGAAATTAGCATGATAAATGATGACTGAAGCACATTCCTTACATCTTCCTCTTTATTGTGGAAGCAATATGTAGTTGTCAGTTGCTATAAATATACATAACCGCTTGCTTGTTTGCACAGATTAAATTGAGTGAGCAGTGAGTGATTTCTTTATTTCTGGATTGACGTTACTGTTAGTATTGTCGAAATGAAGTGGTTGTTCACGTTTGTTTTTTCCTACAAATGGCATGGTACTTCTTGGACGGACAATGCCAAGATGTGTAGCAGCAATTCTTATCTCCTCACAGTGACGCGAGAGCCCAAGTGGGTGTCGGGGCTCTCGTATGGAATGACACCGTCTCCGCTTTGCAGCACTCACTACTCTTCTAATTCCTGCATTGAAGGTCAAGAGTGCCTAGACTTTACCCGGGTGGTGTGGAGAGATTCCAAGAGTCTCGGCTGCGAGCAAGCTCAATGCAACGACGGTTGGACTTTGGTTACCTGCAACTACGACCCGCGGGGTAACATAGTTGGGCAGAGACCATAGTAGTTTTCTTTCATTTCCTTCGAATATTTCCTGTTACGGTACCTCTTCAACGTAAGAGTACGTGGTTTGGTTGTTGGAGTATACAAGAGTTTATACTAGCGCAGCCACAAAATTATGGCTGGTGAAAGCAGATAGGCTATATCATAAACCCTAATTATTTATAAACCTTAATTATCATAAATCTAATTATCATAAATGTATTGTAAATTTTTATTTTAAAAATAAACTTTAATTATTAAAAATGTATTATAAATCTTAATTAAAAAAAATAAAAATGATTGGTTTAAATTGTCAGTATCAGAATTAATTATAACTCCAAAAAAAAGATCAGCTTAGCTTTCAAACTGGTTGGGTCGCGGTGGGTTCAATGATCAACCCACAAAACCTAAAACTAAATCCCTGTGTATATTAGAGATCTAATCCAAGAAAATCAATTCCAGAAATTTTAAAGATAGAAAGGAATATCTTACGTCAGCCTTTTTCCAAGTCTGTAATCTTATTTGTGCTTCAAATTCATACAATAGGTCTGCAATTCATGTATATAATAATATGTATTAGATAACCTAAAAATCATAATAAATGAGCTAACCTAGAAATCATAACTTTTTTTACAATTTTAATATGAAAATTGTAAATGTAAGTATATGATGAGAAAGGCCATAGGTGAGTATAAATAAAGGTCTTATTAAGATGAAAGTACACCTATTGAAAATGGGCACATTTAATGATCTTTTAATCATAAATTTCAATCTTATGGTTACCAATTAAAAATGTAAGCATATTTCTGGTCTTCCTTCCAAATCAATGAATGACATTTCATGTTCATAACTTTCTAGCATTTTTAAAGACTTTCCTTAAATTGTATACTTTTTAACATTTACTTAATATGATTAAGAAATTATTGTGTGATTATTTAATTACCACATTTAAATGATTAACAAACTCACTTAAAATTTCAAATTAACTTCACTATAAACTTCACTATATGCCACATTACAAATTTACTTCAACGTGCCACGATAGCGTTGCTTCGATTAAACATGCATGGTAATGGTGGATTGGAAATATCACTGTCTCAATGTACCATAATTTTGGGTTTCAATTAATGGGAAATATGAAGTGGTGTTAACTTCGTTCAGGACGATCTGGCCTCTTATGAGTGCGTTTTTCTGGACACGCAGATCCAGTGGTTTTTATCTCAAATACTAATATTTTGGGCAACATGCGCATGAGGAGGTGTCTTATGCTTGTTATAAAATATTTCCTTTTTATTTTATGCATTGTTTTATTTTTGTTTTTATCACTTTTTCCGAGTGGTTTTTATCTCAAATACTAATATTTTGGGCAACATGCGCATGAGGAGGTGTCTTATGCTTGTTATAAAATATTTCCTTTTTATTTTATGCATTGTTTTATTTTTGTTTTTATCACTTTTTCCTATTTTTTAAACTTTTGTTTATGTAATTGTAAGATACATTCTGCAAATGCATTGTTTCTGATGAGAGATAGATGGAAATGACTAAAAGGATGCATTTTTTCAACAACATTGAAGAAGTCCAAACCTTTGTCTCTTTAATGGTTGATAAAATCTTCAAGAAAGTCTTTCTTTCCATTTCATGAAAGCTATGTTAAATTAGTTTAAAGAAACGATAATTTTAATGTTTTCACCTTAAGATTAGGGTTAGGGTTATCATTGTCTTGGCATACTATATTTCATTGTATATTATTAATAAAACCTAAATTTCATAATCAGTTTATTATATTATTTGGGTTTATTATATTATTTGGGTGATAGAAATACAAAGATCAATATATATTACTGAATTAATTTAATTTGAAAACTTTAACTTTGTATATTAAGGTTAGGGTTTGTATTATTTATAAACAAAATTAAGAGATAAACAAATTTAACAGATGCTCACATTCTAGAAACCCTTGTACATATCTAAATTGTCTATCGATGTTTATTAGTCACAATTAAGTGATTGTGCTAGTTATTATTACAAAGGAACCAAATAAAGAGATGTAGAAGGCCTCTGTCACCGGTTGAGGCATGTATGTTTGCTCCCAGCCTTTTGATTGGGCAGCGGATGCATATGTGTGATGTGATAAAATGATGCACAAGGTACTTCTTGGGCACCAAGATGCCCCTTGGTAGACCTTGACGAAGGACACAATACGTCTTGGGCACCAAGTCTCCCCTTAGTAGACCTTGACAACAATGTTGGCACATTGGTGAGTAGGAGTACCTTGGGTGCCCGATACACCAAGTACTCATGAGAACACCTTGTCTTAACACTTTGACATACAGCAGGTTGGAACACGCATTGAGACAAGAACACACATTGAGACAAGTCAATGACTTTGCGGCATGTGAGTTGGTCGTTTAAGATCAAGTGAATCATCTTCTGAAGTATAATACCAAATTGCATAGTTTGTTGTACCTGTAATATACCTCAAAATTATTTTTCTAACTTTTCAATGAGAGATTTTGGGATTCTCCATAAATATGGAAATTAAGCTTACTGCATACATAATATGTGGTCGGGTAGTTGTAAGGTACATGAGGCTTCCTACAAGCCTCTTAAATAGAGTATAATCAATTTACGTTCCTTGATATGGTTTACTTAATTTTCTACCTATTGCAATTATTGTATTGGTTGGCTTGCATTTGTTCATTTTGAACCTTTTCAAAATCTCTATGGCATATTTTTGCCTACAAATAAAAATTCTCTTTTCATATTGTTCAACTTCAATTCCCAAAAATATTTCATAACACCATGATCATCATTTCAAATTCACTTTGCATGTTTGCTTTGATTTCATTCAACAACAAATTTCTTGTATAAATCATGTCATCAACATAGAGACAAACTATCAAAATGTTACCTCTTTGATCTCTTTTGGTGTAAAGTGTGAGATCATTGTTGCTCTTGTTGAACCCATTGTTGAGCGAATAAGTATAAATGTGATTGTGCCAAGCTCTTGGAGCTTGCTTCAAACCATACAATGCCTTCTTCAATCTGTACACTTTGTACTCCTTACCTTTGATCTGAAATCATGGTGGTTTATTCACATAAACTTTGTTCTTTAAAAATCCATTTATAAAATATGATTTAAAGTCCATTATATAGACTGACCATTTGTTTTGATCTTCAACTATCAACTCTGCTTTGAAAGTATCCAAAGGTGCTACTGGAGCAAATGTTTCTTCATAGTGAATATCGGGTTGTTGAGCAAACCCTTTTACTACAAGCTTTTCCTTATGCTTTTCTACTTTTCTTTTTTTATTGAATTTTGTATTATCCACCCATTTAACTCCAATTCTAGTTTTTCATATCGGGAGATCCACAAGATCCCATGTATTGTTTCTTTCAATTGCTTCAATTTCTTTGTTTATTGAATCAACCTATTTTTCTTCCTTTACCACTTCTTCAAAGTATACTGGTTGATAGGATAAAAAATCAAAGTGTGATTGTTGATCCATTTTATCATTCTACTCATAAATGTCTCTCAAGCTTCTTGCTATTTGGTTCATTAAGTTCGCTATAGTAGGATCCAAACCATTGCTAGAATAAGAAGAAGAAGAATTGTGCTATGTTTGTTCTCCTTGGACCTGTACTTGCAATCTTGTAATTCTTGGTGGAGAAGCTTGTTGTCCTATAGCTTCCACCTTCTTATCTTCCTATGATCTACAAGTATTTCACTTATTCAAGGTTATCCCAAGATTTATCTTCTTGGAGTTTCACATCTTTCCTTACTATCAACTTCTTAGTAATATGATTATACAACCTATATGCTTTATATTGTTCAATGTACCCAACAAATATACATTTTTCACTTCTATCATCAAGATTTCTCCTTGACTCTTCATGAACATGATCATAAGATACAGATCCAAAAAATTTAAAATGAGAAATGCTAGATTTCATACCACTCCAATCTTCTTGAGGGACTTCATCTTTCAGAGTATGGGTTGGTGAAATATTTAAAATATAGACTCAGCATGCCACCACCTCACCCTAGTATTCATTTGACAAATTCTTGGCCTTAGCATACTTCTAACCATATTCATTATTGTCCGATTCTTACTTTAGCCCACTCCATTTTGTTGTGGAGTGTATCTTGTGGTAAATTGTCTATTGATTCCATGTTGCCTGCAATATCTTGAAAATTCCTTGGAGTCTTACTCACCTCCTTGATATGATATGAGTACTTTGATGTACTTTCCACTTTGTTTCTCTATCAAATATTTAAATTCTCTAAAATTTTGAAATGTCTTTGATTTGTGCTTGAGAAAATGCACCCATAATTTTTTGCTAAAATCATCAATCAATGTTAGAACATAGAAGTTTTCTTCTATTGATTGAGTTTGTATTAGACCACAAAGGTCTGTATGCACTAGTTCAAGGTGTTCTTTTTCTTTGTAGGAAGCATTGGGAAAACTATCCCTGTTTGGCCAAAATACAACTCTCATATGATTTTTTCTGATCATTTATAATGGGCAAACCTTTGACCATAGACTTATTTTGATCATTTATAATGGGCAAACCTTTGACCATAGACTTATTTTGTAAAAGACTAAGAATTCTAAATGGTAAATGGCCATATCTAAGATTCCACATCCAAGTCTCATCTGAGCTTGATACATTTTGGGCATATGGATATGTCCATACTTGCATTTCTCATATCAAAGGGAACATTTTGTTTTTGGTCATTTGTATTGTAGCTATAATTTTATTATTGGGTGGTTTGTCCAAGATTGTACACTTGAAACCTTCAAAAATGACCTTATAACCATGTTTAGTCATGAGGCCTACACTCATTAGATTATGTCTAAGACCAGGTACATAATCAACATCACGAATATCCTTCTTTTCATCTTGTTTGGTTCATACAAAGATTATTCTCTTGCCTACAAATTTCTTTTGATAATCATGTCCCAATTTAATTTGAGATGTGACAGAGCTATCTAAATTAGAAAACAGATCTTTGTTACCTATCATATAATTGTTGCAACAATTTTCTAGGAACCAGAGATCATGATTTTTTCTTACTTCTTCTATAACTTGACATGATAAGAACATCGATTAAAATGTTCATTCTTTAGTGTTGGTAACATTTTCTTTGCCCCTAATCATATCTTCTTGCTTGTTTTTTCATTCACTTTCGTAGTGCCCAAATTTCTTGCAATAATAGCACTAGATCCTTGATTTATCATTCCATCTTGGATGATTAAAATTTCTTCCTCTCCCCCTTTGATTTTGAGAGTGTCTTTATGGATAATCTCACTATTCACTCTATTCTGAACATTCTAAGGTTGACCTTTCTCGTGTTTGAGAGATACCTATTCCTTTCTTGCCTATGATTTTTTTTCCTCGAGATCTACCTCTACTTATGGAGGCTTGATATTGAAATGCATTCTCCAAAGATTCAATATTTCAATTGAACCTAATTTCATGGGTTAACAAAGATCCCATGAGTTCTTCAACTGTCAATTGTGACAGGTATTTCTACTCTTCTATGGAGACCACGACCATATTAAATTTATCAAGGAGGCTTTGAAGTATCCCTTCAAAGTACCTTCTCAACGAATTTTTTCTCTTGAATGTCTTCTCCATGGGTGCATAGCTGATTCACGATGCTCATGACTTGGGTAATAAAATTATCCATAGAATCTGAATCCTTCATTTGAAGAGTCTCAAAACTCTTCCTGAGTGTATGGAACTTTGAATTTTTGACTTTGTTAGTGTCCTGATAGGATATTTAAAGAGTATCCCATGCATGTTTGGCATGATGTGCTACTGCGACTCTTGAGTTCTCCGAGGAAATTTATCTACACATTTTTCATTGCTTGTAGATTCTCGAGATCTTTTTCATGGAATCCATTAACTATTGCTTCCAAACAATCTTCAAAGATAATTTTTCATCTTAATAGACCATACATCATAGTTCTTACCTGTTAAAATTGGACCTCGTTCCAGTGCTAGAATGTTAGTAGACAGCATGAATCTCATGTTGAGAGTCGGCTGCCCCGCCCCTTTATGGATTATATCTTGACGAAATACTTTTCCTCTATCAAAATGGGAAAAAAACCCAGAGTTTTGCATGTCTCGACGGTCCTTGTCCACTGCTGGCACCTGTCAACAAAAAGACGCGCATCCAAAAGGGATTTTTTTTTCGGGAGGCGTGGTTATGGACGCGCCCTACACATGCATGGGGGAGCTTCCATATTGTCTTGGACGCTCTGTATACATGGGAAGGGGTGAGTCCATTTGCAAAAATACAATTTTTCAAAAGGTTTTCCCTTGAACTTTCGCCCTAGAACGTCTTGGAAACTGCTCATCTTCCTGATGTGGATGAATGAATCTCGAAAGTGCTCTCCAACATATTTCAAATCGCTCTCCAATATTTGATGAGTCTTAGGCTAGCTCTCATACCATGTTTAATATCAAGTTGTTTAACTCTTCTCTACATTCACATAAAACTGAGATCTTAAAATACATGATATGAGATAGTTTTATAGAACACTCTATCCTTCACTTACCTAATAAATGCAAACTTACATATATTTTTTGTGAATTTAATATGGCTATCATCTAACAGAGTTGGTCAAATAGGTAATGGAGGAATTACTCCACTTAACATTGGTTATACTCATGTGAGCGCGTCCGTGTGTCGATGCTTTGGCTAAACGAAGTATGGGCTAGCACGATATGTCATGACATAGTGTGGATATTCAGTTGGGTTGACGGGCCCAAGTTATTGGTTGGCGCACCCAAGGACTTGGTCGACCAGAGCATGAGATGGTTTTGGTGGACAAGGAACAAGGCTCCATTTTGGCAAGCGCGCTCAAGCTAATGACATACCAGACAGGGTGTGGAGGAGCTAGATAGGCTTGCATGACCAGTTGCACAGCATAGTGGAAGAGGGATGGGGCTTCTAATGGACTGCTTTTCCCAAGTGAAGGATGTGACGAATGAACCATTAGGGTGTCGGATAGACAAGCTCGTCGAAGTAAAGGCAATGCATTGAATGAAGGACGGGGCGTCGGTGGGACAAGCGCACCCAAAAAAAACAACATGATGAACAATCGGTGGGGAGCTCGATGGATTGACGTGCCAAGATGCATATCTTGACACCTTGCAGTGTGGAGTTCTCTGTGAACCAACGCACCCACATATCCTTTGTGAAGAGGCACGATGGAATGGTGCATCCAAAAGATGCAACCCACCCTGCCTAATCACATATAAGGAGGCAAGCGGGTAGATGCGAAACAGAACAAGTTAGAGAGAGGAGACAACAAATAGAAAGACAAGGCAAAGAGGTCGATAGGTATGAGGGAAATTTTGTCTAAGTGACTCGATCTTAGAATGAAGCATTTCAGCGAGACTTGGGTTCGGTAAACGATGCACACCTCTGAGGTCCGTGAAAGATGAGGAGCTTTAAAGAAGACGTGTGATAACCCAGGTTGGCCGCCTGCATAGTCTGGTGGGGTACTCGTTAATTGCGCTCGATATACTGTTATCTGAGAAAGGATTGTAGTGTGGTGAGAATCGAATGCAGAACGGAATGAGCATTGACAAGAGGGTTGCAAAGGTGAAAATTTTGTATCGTTGCACTATGTGCTCCATGTAACTGCCATATTCATTGTATTGTATTTACAAATGAGCAGTACGCTTGGTTTATTCGTATATAAAAGAATGGGTGTTAAGATGGTTGGGCCACTAGGTTTAGATATTGAACTTTGTATGTATAGGCATGCTTGTGTTCTTGAGTTGTGCTAATTAAACAAACACATAACATATTAAGTGCATAACTATTATAATTAAGATGTAGGCATAGTCTGAACTTCGTACATCAGTTTCATCTCGTAACCGGGGAAAAAAGTTGCAGTGTCGCACAACCTCCAAGCGACTAGGAGACTTGGGAAAGCCAAGTCTATTCCATCGGAGGCGCTTGGTTGTGCGATGGCATGACATATGGTGTCAGAGCATGAACTAAGGTAGTTGAGCACTGAACATATTTGAGTTTGTCTAAGGGAATAGCCTAGCAATCTCTTCACCAGTGTCACCTTCGTGACAGATGGTATCGGAGTGCTTCGCTCCTACCTTGATTAGAGGATTCTAGAGAAGATGGTTTGGTGACCTGTTTCATGATAACATATCCGGGAATAACAGCACACTTAGAAATAGTTTTGTGTAATGATAGTTGGCTATGACACTTTGACGAAGACATGGTGAAGTACTCCATGAAAATCGAATGAAGAACTCATGAAGTCGAGAGTAGACAGATCGAGCTCATTCTTTGTCGCAGAGCATAATGTTGACAGTTGGTATTGGTTCAACAAAGTATTGGGTTGATAATAGACATCGACAGAAATGTGAATAGAGATGGTCGGGTCGCAGCACGAAGGAAGTGACACGAAACTTGAGCATGGTGGATTAATACCTAAGATGAAGATAGAGTCGCTACTTTCGAGAGCATGGTGGATTAATTAATGAATTCATTGTATGAGCATGGGTAGAAGATGAAAGCGCTGGAAACCGAACTCATGCAAATGATGTGTACTTTCAATCGAATTGTTGAGGAAGTATAATTCGCTGCAGACACAATTTCCAAGATAAGATATGTAGAAGTTCAGTTGAAACATGCATAAGATGAGATGGAAATTGAGATTATCGTGAACAACTATATCACATAAACACATATATCATAATTTGTATTTTACATTTAAATATAATAAAGATATATCACATTTAAATAAGTGTTGTGAGATCCAACTTATTTCATTATTGGAGGAAGAGGTTGAGAGAATCTCTCAACATCCTCTAACAAGCCCAATCCAATCCCTAAACTCTAGTATGTAGCATTAATTAGACATTATCTATAATATCCCCAGTTAATCCTACATTACAAAACTTCATAAATTACATAACATAAAATGTTACAACACTTTGTCTGGCATGATATTCATCAAGGCATACACCCACTCTGATGCGTATGCCTCTAGAATCTGCTCGTTCTCATCCTCATCTTCGAGCTTTCCTTTCAAATCATTTAAAATATAAATGTTTTAGATCACCATTCTTTCACTTCTACAATAGACAATATTGAAAAACTAGTCTCACCTGGGCTTCCATGAGAAAAGATGTCAAGTAATGAAGTATCCTAAGGACAAGTAATGAAGTATCCTAAGGACATACCTCCATCTGTCAGATATTTTGCTTTCGATTATTTGTTAATTTTTAGAAAGTTTTTCTAGTTAAGGAATATCCACAAAATCGTTGTTCTTGAAACCCGAGCTCCCAATTTATATTAAGTAACAAGATTTTTTTTTTTCCTTTAAACATAAATAACAAATCCAAACACAAGATCTAAATCCATCTTCTTGAATCTTCATTCTGCACCTACAACTTGTTAGAGTAGTAAATTCTAACAATTTTTGCTCATACACATTTAGTTGACTAGACTCAGTATGTTTCAAACTCCAAAATGTCATACAATATTCAATACATTCATGGAATTCACAATCTTTCAAACTAAACTATAACTCACACTTTTATATATATATATATATATATATATATATATATATAATATTAGAAAATCAAATTGACCCTTCTACGGTGGCTTCCAACCAATTGGAATCTTTAGTTTTTCCTTCAACATGTGGTAAACCTTCAGCAGCTCAAATTCAGAAGTTTTCCCCATATTTATTGCAGTAAATTAGACGGTGCATTCTATTCAGTTGGTCAATCGGCCCTAATGATTATGGAGTTGATCATCTCAATGTCATATGCTGCTCATAAATTTTGAATAGATTTTTCCTTTTTAACCTTTGTCAACTATGAAGTCTCCGTAGGTAAGATGGTTGGAAACAATGAATATTAACGGCAAGGTGCCCTACTTTCTGTAATATATGGAATCGTGTAGCCATCAACATATAAATGAAATCAATCCTTTTGCATTTACGTCATTGATCAATTCAAGGGTTGACAGGTTCAGGTGAACTGCAATATGTGGCTAGTGGCAAGCAACAATTGGATGTGATCACATCGGTGGATCCCCCTTCTCAATGGTACGTAACAACAAGTTTCCTTTGTTTTTAAGTCCTGCAAATAATTGTTGAAAATTATTGTGATGCGTGCTTCTCCTACACTCAACGGAAGCTAAGAAAACAAATATTTAAACTCTCAGCCACTAAGCAAGTCGTGCGAACCCTGGCAGCTACAACTCTTAACTCATTAAATGATGGTTGTCTTACAGAAGAAGATATGAATATTCAGGTTCACACATAGATCTGCGTGAATATGGACAACAATTTTTGTACGCATCGGTTATTAATTTACAAGAAAGACACAGCGTATGCACAAAGATCTTCACCAACAACGATCTCAACCTTTGCAGATAGTTGTGCCTTGCATCAAACTATTCCTCGACATCAACGATTTTTACAATAATTATGCTCAGCAGAAAATGAGCTGCACTTTTCAGATCCATGATCCACCACAACAATAAATTAATACGCACAGTAGCACACTATTGTAACTATTATTTCATACAACAAATAAATAAACTATGCTCATTTTTCTGAGCCCTCTATAAGGGAATTATTCCCAAATCTATTTGCTCTGATACCAAATTGAGATTATTGTGAGCAGCCATATCACATAAACACACATATCATAATTTGTATTACACACAATAAACATAGATACATCACAGTTAAATAAATATTGTGAGCTCCAAATTATTCCCAATTCAATCCCTAACTCTAGCATGTAGTATTAATTAGATATTATATCTAACAATGAATTTCGTGCTTCAACTATTGCAGGACTTGGATGACATCGTGTTGTGTTGAGAGTTGTTGGACATGCTCCTTCCATCATGCCCATGCACATCAATATCAAGGAACCTAAGCCTTATGATGGTACCAGAAATGGGATGACTCTTGGAAATTTCTATGGGGACATGGAGCAATATTTGGAACAATTGAACGAAAGTTTGGAATACACCAAATTTAATACAACAACTACATTCTTCACAGGAATGACTAAATTGTGGTCGAGAAACCATGCCAAACATTTGACAGCTGGAGGTACAACAAATAATATTAATAGTTGGACATAATTGAAAGAAGACTTGAAGGAACAGTTTGGTCCAAGGAACGAATCTTGGATCATTAAAAACCAGTTGCTTGCTTTGAAGCATACCAATAATATCCAAACCTACATCAAGGATATTTCAGGTATGATTCTATATATCAAAGATATATGATCGTATTTTCCACTTCATGAATAACCTGCAGCTATGGTGACTTGCATCGCCAAAATATGCAGAGCATTTCCTTAGCGATCAGTGTAGCTGACAAGTGTTAGACTTTGAGGGTGAATCCAACGGAAAGCATCAGAAGAGAAAAGTCTCCCAAGGTGAGAAGAAAGGAAAGGTAAATAAGAGCAAGGGGAGGTCTAAAGTCTCCAAAGGAAGTGATGAGAAAACTAATACAACAGATGAACCCAAGGAGAAGAATTCGGTCACTTGTTAGATATGCGTGAAGGAACATTTTTCCAAGAATTGTCCATTGAAGCATAATTTGAATGATGTTGAAAATACATAAAATCCATCCTTAGTTGTCTAGGTCTTGGGGGTTGACATTGGTGCAAAACCAAGGACAAAATAGGATGAAGATGTGATGAGACTTAGCTATGTTCAAGAATAATTCAACAGAAGAGAGACTTTACAATCGTGGACAACAAAGCTACTCAAAACATCATGAGGTAAGATGTCACGCAAAAGCTTGGAGTACAGTTTGAGTGCATGTGCACACTTTATTCAAAGTGGTAAAATCAGAAGGTTGTTGGTACAACATTGTAGTGTTCCCAAGGTCGAGCCCATTTGTAAACTATGTTCTGAAAGAAGTTGTAACTATGTTTTATAGGCTGGTGAGCCAAGTTTTTATAAGATGGAGGCTTATGTGTTTGTTAGGCCAGGGAGCCCGAGTGTTGAAGGCTAGAAGCCTGTTGTTGTATATATAATCACGCAGAACAATTAATAAAATATAAACATCGCCATGTGCAGACCCACCACGATGAATGAGTGAAGGGGGACTAAGCATCCATAGAGTGGACAAGAAATTAGGGGCTCGAAGGTAGAAAAAATGGGCTAAGAGTTTGGCCTAGGGGGATTAAGCCTAGGAATAATAATATTTAATATTATTCCAAAAAGAACATGTGCATTTTATGTTTTCACTTTTATCCCAAGTTCCTGGCAAGGGGAAAGCATGCAAAGGGGATGCATGCTGATGGAACGCATGAAGTTCCAAGGGTGACAAGTGTCCACCCTGGTGCATGCAAATAAAACAGCCAAGATGAGCCATGAGAGGGCTCTCTCTCTCTCTCTCTCTCTCTCTCTCTCTCTCTCTATTCCACCCGACTACCTGAGCGGGTACGGAGCGTTGAACAGTACGACCGACCCAACCACTCCAAGAATACCTCGTGTGTTCCTGAGAGTAAAGAATCCTGTGTTGTCGTGGATAGTCCATGCATATCCTCTGTCCGACTGATCGAACCTATGCGTGGAGACTCTGTCCCAAATCCATGACCCTGAACCATTCCGCCATTGTTGAACCAGTTGGAAAGCCTGTGTTTGGCTCAGTAAATCTGGGTACACCTTTATTCTATGAGGTGAGAATCCTGTGTTGTTTCTGAAGAGCCGGTCTCACCCTCCGTTCTGAGTCGTGGAGTCTGTGTCGACCCCTGTGGGAATTACTCATCATGCATTCCTATGAACCATCACTGGGAGGCCTCGAGCCATTGTTGAGCCTGTTTGAGAATCCGTGTTTGTATTTCCAGTTCGCGATGGTGACCACGCAGAGCTAGACTACATGTGGCTTGATGGCCAGTGCGAGTTGTGATTAATATTGTGTGTGATCTCTCTCTAGGTGAGGGAAATGGATGTTGTTGGAAGAGGTTTCTCCCAGAGAATGTCCAACACCAGCTTCAGGCTCCGAGACTTCCTGATCTGACCTGTTACCAAGACCCAGAGAAGGAGGTTAGCACCAATGGACTGTGCTTGTGAAGGTGTATACTCCCGAGCGGAACAGACATGTGGGGAATGGGATTCTAGTAGAAGTGGGCGTAAGATGGCATCGTGGGAAGAATCCTTCCAGTTTTTATGTGCTATTTTCCATGTAATCTCAGCCTAACCTAGATTTCCTTTCCTTGGGATGGAGCTTAGTCCTAGCTCGGGGGTGACCCATTGCTGAGCTGATGAGCAGTGCGGTCTAAGGCTGGGAGGTTCGTGGAAGACCTGCACTTGGTTGGTGGAATATACCACCGTTAAAAGATATGTATCTGATTATTCCTTAATCATGTTTTGCAGGACTATGCTGCATATGTTATCATGTTTTCCACTGTGTATATGAATTAATATTAAATGCTATTGATTGTTAATTATAGCAGTAAATAATAAGTTCTACTCTCAGCTTAAATGTGTTTATTTGTTTAAATGTATGTGGATTATATAATACCTGTATGAGTTATGTACAAAGTGGTGTTATAGATTTCTTTAAGAGCGTTTAAGCCTTGGTAGCCAGAAAAGGTGCGCTATAGTTTGGTATCAGTGCCAAGGTTTCAACACTAAGCCTAGATGGGCCAGTGGAGCAGTCTTTGGACCGAGAATGCGAGGGGAAATTGGGTCTGGAAGGCCAATTTTGGACCCTAGGTTGCTCCAAAGTGTCAAGGAGTCACTAGACGATTTTTTTTTTTAAGATCAGGAGTTATAGCGCCGTTATGAAACCGCAACCAGTGTGGTATAAGTCCAAAGGGAGAGACGACTCCACACGAGAAGTGCAAGAGCTTTAGGATCTGTTGGGGAAGAAAGGTGAACCCTCGTGACCGTTAGATCTGGAAAGTGTGCACAGGGTTTAAAGCCCTTTGGAATTGCATAGGAGTGTGGAAATCGCAATACGCGAAATCCCGAATTAGTCAGGACCGTCTATTAGAAAGAACATGTGGAGAGCGATCAGTATTTCGTTGACTCGTAACTTGAAAATAGTCAACGGGAAGAAATTGACGTTTTGAGAGATGGGAGGTGAGAAGAGGTGAACACCCTCGAAATCCCGAAATCCCGAAACAATCTACACCATAGATTGTGGGAAAAGAACTTGACCGTTGGATCAAGTAAGTTAGTAGACAGTGATTTCATGATTTTGGCAAATGGAAGTTCAAGATGTGTGGATGCATGAACTTCCGATGCCCAAAACCCCGAAACGTCGAAAGAATCTGTGTCATAGTTATAAGAAAGATCTAACAATTGGATTTTACTAGGAATAGAAGTGGACACATGAATGCGTACCATGTGCCAGTGGGTCGAGGAGAAAAGAGAGAGTGGTGGAACCGATGACATCCTTAAAAAGCGACGTGGGCCCTCATTAACGTGCCATGTGCCACCATAGTTGTGGGTGACCACTGTACTATGTGGGCCCGGAGGGTAACGTGAATCAAAATTTCGGAAGTTCGGGGTTGGAAAAGAAAGAAAGTCTAAAAGTCTCATGGGTTAGAACTTCGAAACCCGAAGTCTCGAAATCCTGAAGTGTCGAAAATGAATGTTTCGAAAACCCGAAAATTGCAGAGCCGAACGAGAGCTCAGAAAACAAATTTGAATTGAAATGTCTTTTGATCTTGTTCGTATCGGTTTATAAATGTTGTGGATTGTTCCTGAAGGTTCAATGGCCTGACAAACTTTGAATTTAATTGCACAGTGCGTGTGCAGAGTTCAACGGAGGTCATTACTCCAGTTAACCAACGCCGAGTATGGAGTGGGGAAAGGTGCAGATTACCCCAGAAACAAAAGATGAACAAGAAGGAAATGATGTTAACGTGGGAGTCGAAGGATCGAACTCCAAGGAGCATGGAAAAGAGAAGGACAAGGAAGGACACATAATGAAAATCATTGAAGGATTGGAAAGAGAGGCCCAGGCTCGCCGAGCTGATAGCCGAAATATCATGAAAGTCAGGGATCGATAGGGTGTATTAAACTTAAAAAAATTTAAGAGCCTGGAAAGAATAGAGAGGAAACTCGAGAATGGAAGAGACTCAAGTAAGACGGAGAGTCGCAGAACCCATAGGAGAAGAAGTAGGTCGAGGAGTGGTAGTCGACATTTTAGTCACTCCCAAGGACATTCTAAAAGGGAGACACATAGTAGTTCAAGCCCGTCCCCTACCAGAAAACATCAAGAATATGGAAAGGAGGAATTGAAAGGGGAGATGAACAAGATTAAGCCTCCAACATTCGATGGAGAACATAAGAAGGAGAAATATGTGGAGACCTGGTTGCTTGGCATGAAGAAATACTTCCAACTGCAGAATTATTCTGCCCATGCAGAAGGAAGAATTGCAATGTACCAACTGAAAGGAAAAGCATCCATGTGGTGGGATCAGTTTGTGCAGGTGCAACACATCAGAGAGAAAAAGGTCACTTGGAAGGAATTTAAGAGGTATTTCGAGAAGAAATACCTAACTAAAAGATACTATGACAGAAAGATGAAGGAATTCTTTGAACTCAACCTAGGAAGCACGACTATTGATGAGTATGAATGAAGTTTTCTAGAACTACTGAAGTATGTTCCATTCATCAAAGATGAGGTTGTCAAGATTCAGAGATATCTGAGTGGACTGCCACCTTCCATGAGTGATAAGATTCAGTATGACAATCCTAAGACCATGGAAGAAACCATAAGAAGGGCAAAATGCTTGTATGAACAACAAGGAGAAAGGCCTATCCTTCGGAAGGCTTGGAATGATCAGAGAAAGTTTAAAAAGGAACAGAAGCAGAAGGGAAGCATGCCTTCCTTTTTCAGAAACGACCTTCAGGGACAACCATCATTTAGAGAGATGAGAATGAATGAAGAGGGAGCACAAAGACAGAGACAGGCGCCCATTCAGTGTTGGGATTGTCAAGGAAACCACAAGTACATAGACTGTCCCCATAAAAATGGTAAAGCGAGAACTGTACATACTGTTCAACAAGTTGAAACAATGGGGAATATGGGCAACAAAATGTTGAGGATCTACGCAACCCTGGACAACAAGCAAGGAGAATTTCAATCGCATATGATTGAAGTGGAAGGTACGATCAACAACTGACCACTTGTTATTTTAATTGATTCAGGGGCTAGCCATAGTTCTGTAGATCCTAGAGTGTTGGAAAGTTTGCATCTAATGAGAAGAAAACATAAGAAGTCTTGGTTAGTGCAGTTGGCCACAGGAACCAAGAGGAAGGTCATTGAATTGGATAGGTCATGTTCAGTGGACATGAAAGGAATGAGCACTAAGGCTGAATTGAACATTCTTCCTTTAGGCTCATATGATTGCTTAATTGGGATGGACTGGTTGGACCAACACCATGTCCTTCTGGATTTTCGTAACAAGAGGTTTACATGCCTGAAAGAGGAGGGAAATCAGGTAACAGTCCAAGAAATTCCTAGAGCCATGGCTGTGAGGGAAATATCGGCCATGCAGCTGAAGAAATGTTACCGGAAAGGCTGTCAATTATTTGCAACTCGGGTGGAAAAAGCATCCCGAGATGAATTCTCGAATATGTAAGACCACGAAGTACTCAAAGAATTTAAGGACATATTTCAGGAGGTACCTGGACTACCTCTGAGGAGGGACATCGATTTTTCTATAAATTTGATACCTGGAGCAGCTCCAGTTTCGAAGGCTCCTTACAGAATGAGTACACCAGAGCTGAAAGAGTTGCAATTGCAGCTCGAAGAGCTACTAAAGAAAGGTTATATTCACCCCAATTTGTCATCGTGGGGAGCTCCAGTCCTATTCATGAAGAAGGTAGATGGGACGTTGAGGCTGTGCATTGATTTTCGACAGTTTTATATGGTCACTGTCAAGAACAAGTATCCTCTGCCAAGGATTGATGATATTTTTGATCAGTTGAAGGATACAAAATTCTTTTCAAAAATAGATCTTCGATCAGGATATCACCAAGTGAGACTAAAGGATGAGGACATCAACAAGACCGCCTTTAGAACAAGGTACGGTCATTATGAGTTCATGGTGGTGTCGTTTGGGCTGTCCAACGCGCCTGCTATTTTCATGTGCTTAATGAATGGAGTGTTCAGAGATTATTTGGACAAGTTTGTGATACTCTTCGTGGACGATGTATTGGTGTATTCCAAGATAGAGGAAGAAAATGAGAAACACTTGAGAATGGTGCTGCAGGTGTTGAGAGAACACCAGTTGTACACAAAATTGAGCCAGTGCTCTTTTTATCAAAGGCAGAGCCATTATTTGGGACACATTATATCTGAAGAAGGGATCATTGTGGATCCTGAAAAGGTACAGGCCATTTGAGAATGGCCAGCGCCAAGGAATGTGGCAGAAGTTAGATATTTTATGGGTTTGGTAGACTACTATAGGAGGTTCATAGCCAGATTCTCAAAGATAGCTCATTCTATCACTTCCTTGCAAAGGAAGGAGAAGAAGTTCCAGTGGACTGAAGAATGTGAGAGAAACTTCCAATGATTGAAGTAGCTGCTAACTAGTGCTCCAATCCTGAATATTGCAGACCCAAATAAGGATTACGTAGTGTGCATAGATGCGTGTAAGGAGGGGCTGGGAGGATTTCTCAGCCAAGAGGGATTTGTGGTTTGTTATGAATCCCGAAAGTTGAGGGAGCATGAGAATAATTATGCCACTCACGACTTAGAGATAGCAGCAATCGTTCATGCCTTGAGGAAATGGAGACATTACCTCATGGGCAAGAGATTCAAGTTGAGAATAGACCATAACGGTCTGAAGTATTTATTTGATCAGCCGACCTTAAATGCCAGGCAAATCAAATGGCTGGAGTTTCTGTGCGAATACGACTTTGATATCAAGCATATCAAAGGGAAAGAAAATAAGGAGGCTGATGCACTCAAAAGAAAAGTGCACGAATTACATGCTACAACCATTAGCATGTACCAGACTGAGATGAAAACATAATTTTGGAAGCTGCAATTACTGACTTGTAGTACAAAAGTCTTGTAGCAAAGCTACAACAGCGTGAGAGACAACAGACCAAGCAAAGTTACACCTTGGGAACTGATGGTTTACTTCTGTATAAAAACAGAGTGTATGTACCCAATATTCGAGAATTGAAGTTGGCAATTCGAAAGGAGATGCATAACATGGCTTATGCTAGACATACTGGTTATCAGAAGACTATGGGAGTAGTCAAAGGCCATTATTTTTGGCCAGGTTTGAAGAAAGAAATCGTTGAATACATTGTCACATGTATGGAGTGCCAAAAGGTTAAGACTTAACACAGGCACCCAACAGGGTTGTTGCAGCCTTTAACTATTCCTGAATGGAAATGGAACATGGTAACAATGGATTTTATCACCAGACTACCTAGAACAAGAAAGCAACATGATTCAATCATGGTGGTGGTGGACAAGCTTACTAAATCCACCCATTTTATTCCATTGAAAACCACCCACAGGGCAGTTGATGTTGCTGATATCTTTTTAAAAGAAGTTGCACGCTTGCATGGAATTCCTAAGACAATTGTGTCTGATAGGGACCCAAAATTCACTTCAAATTTATGGAAAGGATTGTTCAAAGGATTTGGAACGAATCTAAACTTTAGTACAATGTATCATCCCGAGTCTAATGGACAGACAGAGAGAGTGAACAGAGTAATATAAGACATGCTTAGAATGTATGTGATTGATAAATCATCAAGGTGGGAAGACTACCTGCATTTGGTAGAATTATCCTACAATAATGGGTATCATGCATCATTGAAGATGAGACCATTCAAAGCTCTTTATGGAAGAAAGTGCAACACTTCAGTGAGCTGAGATAATCCAGCTGACAGAGTAGTAGTTGGGCCTAAGCTACTCAAAGAGATGGAAGACCAAATGATAAGAATTAAACATAATCTAAAAGTTGCCCAGGACAGGTAGAAAATTTACACGGATAGTAACAAAACCCATAGAGATTTCAAAGTGGGTAACCATGTTTTCCTGAAAGTGAAAACTAACAGGAGTTCCTTGAAGTTGGGAAGCTGCACGAAGTTGGCAGCAAGATTTTGTGGGACATTTGAGATCCTGGAAAGGATTGGGCCGGTTGCATACATGCTTGCGTTACCTGCATCTATGACTGTACATAATGTGTTTCATGTTTCACTGCTTAAGAAATATGTACCTGAT
This sequence comes from Picea glauca, assembly GCA_000966675.3. Taxonomy (NCBI): domain Eukaryota; kingdom Viridiplantae; phylum Streptophyta; class Pinopsida; order Pinales; family Pinaceae; genus Picea; species Picea glauca. The sequence goes on from JZKD02S1674562.1 coordinate 442,878, forward strand.
GCTAATCATGTCATTGATTGGAATGTGATTTAGGTGGAACCAGAAGGTGTCTTGCAAGTGCATCCTGTATGCATATTGGACAGGAAAAGTAAATAGCTCTGGAATCGAGTCATACAGCTTGTAAAGGTCCAGTGGACCTGGTATGGTCATGAGGATGCAACATGGGAGCATGAAGAGGTTATGCAGGCAGAGTACCCTCATCTTTTTGAAAATTTTGAAAGACTTGCAAAGACAGTGTGAGTTGCACTGAGGACAGTGAAGAAATAAGGGGAGGGGGATTGTAGTGTTCCCAAGGCCGAGCCCCATTGTAAACCATGTTCTGAAAGGAGTTGTAACTATGTTTTATAGGCTGGTGAGACAAGTTTTTATAAGTTGGAGGCTTATGTGTTTTTTAGGCCAGGGAGCCTGAGTGTTGAAGGCCAGAAGCCTGCTGTTGTATATGTAATCACGCAGAAAAATTAATAAAATATAAACACCGCCATGTGCAGACCCACCACGATGAATGAGTGAAGGGGGACTAAGCATCCATAGATTGGGCAAGGAATTAGGAGCTGGAAGGTGGGAAAAAGGGGCTAAGCGTTTGGCCTAGGGGGCTTAAGCCCGGGAATAATAATATTTAATATTATTCCAAAAAGAACATGTACATTTTATGTTTTCACTTTTATCCCAAGTTCTTGGCAAGGGGAAAACATGCAAAGGGGATGCATGCAGTTCCAAGGGTGACAAGTGTCCACCCTGGTGCATGCAAATAAAACAGTCTAGATGAGCCATAAGAGGGGGCTCTCTCTCTCTCTCCTCGATTCCACCCGACTACCTGAGCGGGTAGGGAGCGCTAAATAGTACGATTGACCCAATGACTCCAAGAATACCTCGTGCATTCCTGAGAGTAAAGAATCCCGTGTTGTCCTGGATAGTCCGTGCATATCCTCTGTCTAAATGATCGAACCTATGCATGGAGTCTTTGTCCCGAATCCGTGACCCTGAACCATTCCGCCATTGTTGAACCAATTGGAAAGCCTGTGTTTGGCTCTGTAAATCTGGGTACACCTCTATTATGTGAGTTGAGAAGCCTGTTTTGTTTCTAAAGAGCCAGTCTCACCCTCCGTTCTGAGTCGTGGAGTCTGTGTCAACCCTGCGGGAATACTCATCATACATTCATGTGAACCATCACTATGAGGCCTTGAGCCATTGCTGAGCTTGTTTGAGAGGCCATGTTTGTATTTCTAGTTGGCGATGGTGACCACGCAGAGCTGGATTGTACGTGGCTTGATGGCCAGTGCGAGTTGTGATTGAGCCTGTGTGTGATCTCTCTCTAGGTGAGGGAGATGGATGTTGTTGGAAGAGGTTTCTCCCAAAGAGTGTCCAACACCATCTTCAGGCTCTGAGACTTCCTGATCCGACCTGTTACCGAGACCCAGAGATGGAGGTTAGCATCGATGGACTGTGCTTGTGAAGGTGTATACTCCCAGGTGGAGCATGCATGTGGGGAATGAGAGTCTGGTAGAAGTGGGCGTAAGATGGCATCCTGGGAAGAATCCTTCCAATTTTTAAGTGTTTTTTTCCTTGTAATCTCATCCTAACCTAGATTTCCTTACCTTGGGATGGAGCTTAGTCCTAGCTCGGGGGTGACCCATTGCTGAGCTAATGAGCAGTGCGGTCTAAGGCTGGGAGGGTTGTGGAAGGTCTGCACTTGGTTGGTGGAATCTACCATTGTTAAAAGATAAGCATATGATTATGACTTAATCATGTTTTGCAGGACTGTGCTGCATATGTTATCATGTTTTCCATTGTGTATATGAATTAATATGAAACACTATTGATTGTTAATTATAGCAGTAAATAATAAGTTCTACTCTCAACTTAAATGTGTTTATTTGTTTAAATGTATGTGGATTATATAATACATGTATGAGTTATGTACAAAGTGGTGTTATAGATTTCTTTAAGAGCATTTAAGCCTTGGTAGCCAGAAAAGGTGCACTACAAACATAGGATGTTTAATTAATACTTGTAGAGTGTTTTAAGAGGGTAAATTTCATTGTTGTTCCACTTGACGATTATGAAGTGGCATTGGGTTAGGATTTCATGTGGATCGAGACATCCTCCAACTCCAGACACTTTGGATCTATATTTTCTTGTCCAACTCCAATTTTCGTAACAACAATAAGGGGAAACAAGGGATGAGAATGAGCATATCATCCTTGTGTCTGGTCGACGAAGGCAGTTGATGACCGTTCCAAGACACCAAGGGATGAGGATGAAAGGAAGTTGGAAATTTTGATTGAAGAAGTCATTAGAAGATAGCAACCTTGGAGAAGATTGTTGACCAGATTATGAGGAACTTGGTCAATGTAGAGACATTCATTGGCATGTTGCTAGACTAGTGTGAAAACTGGTATAATATTTCGAAGGAGCTGAAGAACATGATGGATAAGAGGGAACTGGAGTAACTTGAGGAGAAAGGAGTTGGTCCATACACCATATAGGCGAGGTGTGTGACATGCAGATACTGTAACCTTGGTACAAGAATTCCAAGGAAGAGGTCGGACCAACCACTAAAACAAGTCTTGAGGAGTATTTTTGGGCATATGATCCTGAACTTGAGTGACTTGTAGAAGAGGGCGAAGGGAGAATCAGATCCAACCTATCATTGCTGATGTATTTGATGAAGAAGTATGGCAGTAATCCAAAGGTGAATTTAGGGCAGGAGAGGGTGGATGGAGGAGGTGTCTCACCAAGCCGTCCCCTCTGTTATTTTTGTTAGAATTGCAAATGCGGAAAACAAAATTCACATATGATAATTAATAATCATAGAGATAAGAGACACATGGATTTCACGTGGTTCACCCAAACATTCGGCTATGTTCACCAAGCATAGCCATCGATTGTCTTATTATTTAGATCATGGAGATTACAACAGACTAGCAAGTTCTCACTCTGTCTCTCTCTTGCCTCTACGGGCTTACATGTGTTTATATACATTTATAAGAAACTGATTATTAAATGCAATCCCTATCCATATTCTAATTTGGTCTATTTGTTTTTAACCAATGTGGAATAATAGGATCCAAATCCATCCTCAGAGGAATTCATTGTCACCAAATCCCAACAATGTCCACCTTGACAACAATAAACCTGATACATTGCTACTTCCTTTTGTTCATCACCTTTTCTGCAAGCCAAGAGAAACCAAGCACCACTGCATCTTCTCTAATAAAACTGGTTTCATGATCTTGCCTGTGTGACTTGCATGAGTTTGGATTTCTTGAGGGATCAATACACCTCCAACATGTCTTCCAGAACTGTGTTGTGAGACATATTTAGTGATAGATCTCCTCCTATCCAAAACACTTGTACAATATACATTACAATTATCACAGACCATCTTAGTGTAACCATTATAGGTGACATCTGTGTTTCTTAAATGCTGAAGCACCCATTTCACTGCAACACCTGAATTTTCCACGTATCTCACAACATCATTAGCATGTGAAACATCTGGTCTTAACCATTTCATCACATACAACAGACCTCCTTCTGAAATTACACGAGACATAACATTTTCTTCTTTATAGACAAGACATATGCTTGAATAAAAATTATAATGGAAATAAAGAGGGATAAAACCTGGTTTTACAATGTTCATACTGAACTCCAACCACAACTTACCATTACCATCTTGGTATACTTCCATGCGCATAATTTTTTTTGCTTCTCCTTGATCCCTCATCTGAATTGTCTTGTCCACCTGAGTCATTTTCTTACTGATTTTATCCATTCTTTGGCTTGCATCGAGCATATCATCAACAAATAACATCAGGATTGTGAATGTACTATAAACTATATAGTCATTCCTACCCTTTGAAAATTTTTGACTCACTATGAAGGATTCAAACCTCTTGTATATTTCCCTAGCTACCAATAGGCCATAAAATGAATTATCTAGCATGCAAACAAATTTACCGTTGTGATCTTGAATCAACCCTTTTGGTTGTTCCATACATACTATATCTTTGTCAATGATGACCTTATGAGAAGTAGGATCTCACACACAACATCCCTTTATACCACAATCATAACTTGAAAAGATATAAAACAAGCAGAAATTCAGAAACAAAGATTTTAAGTCTAGAAATGATTTACCGCTTACCAATACCTACAATTCTTTCTTTCTCTTATGACCTTGATGCTTCTTCCATAAACAAGAAGATAAATTTTGTAATGTACCTCAAATTTGTCATAAAAAAAAATATTGTATGAGGCATTAATCTCCAATTTCATTTTATATGTTTGTTGATAGAGGGAAGAAATCTTCATTCCTGTTATAATTTTTTGTGATGTAATTTAAGTTTGTCCTACCAGATGATTCCATTTCCATGCCTGTCTATCTTTCTTTATATAGAAACTTATACGGTTAATTCTCCAAGGGTTTTAGTAATTCTCCTTTAATCTCCAACTTACTTATCTATATACATAAATATTTATACAATAGACTTAGGCTTAGGACTTATAGTCCTAGTCTCTTTTTAAACAAGAGATTCCTATGTTTTGCACGCAATACTATTTAATTTGTCCATTTGAAAATTAATATTTGCTTACCATATATATATATATATATATAGCCACAAGAATAGATCTATACGCCATAGTTGAAAAGAAGTGGCTTAGTGATATGCGCTTAGCATCAATATACATAGTCCCGATTATAGATGGGTTCCTTTTACGAATTATCCAAGATTAGTAATGTTCCAATCCATTTACCCAACAGAGTTTGAGTAAGGATATCTTGTGTTAACTTCATCTTAACCAAACAATGTTCCAACAAACCTTCTATCGAACGATAATCTAACTGTAACAAAGAAGTTGAAGTGTACAAGTTCCAACTCGTCGTGTCATGGAGGGATTCATTCACTTCGCGAATTTCTTGATGTGAAAGAGTGGTCTACTGTCAGAAGGAAGTTAAGACTTTTCTTCTATCGTTTAATGGAAATCATGTCTGTAAGAGTTATGATGCTCTCACCTAGCCCTTCATCTATTCCAGTCACGCCAACTCTTCCCTCGTCACATGGCTAGACCACCCTTCGTACCTTCATCATTTAAACTGAGTAGTTAAGGTTCTTGTTAGGGTTTTAATGTGTTTTTTGTTTCATTATGGAGACTTTCGAGAGGCTCTCCATATTATTTTCTTGCTGAGGCATGCAGTTGATTTGCGAAAAATGTTACCCAGGGGATGACATTACCATTCGCCCTCCCTGGTAATCTTTTGTTAACCTTGTATTCTAGTTATGAAAGGAGGTTTGGGTTCTTTATTACAGTGGAAGAAACCTTGTGTCAATATTACTTTTTCTTACTTAAATCTCCCATTATCATTATTCTCTATAACTTTCCTGGACTACTTCCCATTTCTGTATGTAATACTTATTATAGATTTATTCTCTTAATTTCTTGAGAGGTCTCAACATCCTAATCCCTTGTTCCGACTTAAGGAATTTACACCTAGGTTTCATGTCCCAATTTTCATTATCCTCTTATGGTCTCTCTATTGATATATGTAGAGGTTTGATATTAAACCTTTCGTGAGGCTATGCATAGTCTTAGTCTAGAGTTAATTTCTTTTTACAAAATAAAGCCAAACATGTTGAAAGTTATTTCTTTTCTGGTATGTCAAGGGAATGTGATTCTGTGTGTTTGCAAAACACCCACCACACCAGAATACTCACGGCATAGACATTTGAGTTGTGGGGATTCTTGTAATAATTAGGTTTTCCTCTATTGTTACGAGTTCTGTGTGTAATTTACTCCATTTGAATTTAATAGTAGGTTAACCCTACACTTATCGTTGATTTATAATTGTCCCCTGTAACAGAAATAATCAGTTCGAAACCTGTTCAAACTCAATCTTTTTGTGTAGCTCTTGTATTGTGTGTAATTGTTTGACATGGTGTCCTCGGTCTATTTGCAGAGTATGTTTTACAAAATTTATTTGTTAAATGTTAGCATTGTTGATTTCATTTCATAAACCAATGAGTATGTGATTGGTACCAACACTAATGATGGGACCCTGTTGATGTGAGGGTACCCATCAGGGAGTCACTACACCATCCTCCCTTGTCCCACATGTTTATCCATCTAGAATGGGACAAGGGAAGGATATGAGCCTGCATGCCAAAAGTTGAGTGCCACTCTAGAATACTTTCTTACTAACAATTATCATTCTATTGTTGTTTCCGTTTACCTTTATTTCATATAATTACTAATATTTAAATGGTACATTTTGCAAAGCTTTTGTCTACACAATTTTCAGATGTTTGTGCCTATCCTCAACAAAAAAGGTATTTGGGTTCCATGCACATCATCTTTTAAACTTACCTTTACCGGTTCTAGAAAAATGAAGGCCATGGTTCCATTCCAATTTTTTTGTTAAAAAGTAGTTCTATTTCGACTTCAGAATCGTTTGGTTGAAGAGTAAACCCATATTGTGGTAGTGTTTCCATTGTTGGAATAAAACACAATGCCTACACAAGGAATGGATCCTCGTTTGATTTTAAGTCTGGTCAAGTGATGCAAACCCCCTACCCCAGTGGGGTCCGCGACCTCCTTGTCACTGGATCGTCCTCTAACTCTGAGTTGGAACAACTCTTTTGGGTCCTCACTGGAACCCTGTATATCAGATCCACAGGTCCTCTTGTTTAGAACTCGCGTGTGAAGACTCCAACATCAAGCATTATCTCCCCCTTCATGTGATTGTCCTTATGACCGTGACCTTACCCATAAGGCATGCTCCACATTTCGCGATTCGGGACTTCTCGAGGGAGAAATCCTTGTCTCTTCAACCACCAAATGATGAAAAGATATTAACGAAGATTATCCTGTGGTTAAATATCGGTCCATGCAACTATTCACTGTGACCTCGCGCTAAACCAAAAAGAACTTTTCGTAGATCGAGACTTCTGCAGTCAAGCGTTCCGTTCCTTTGCAACTTGAATCCATTAATCTTGATTGGGACTTAAGTTTCTCAGCTCCTACATGATGTGACTATGCCCCACGACCATGTGTCTACACCAAAATGGATATTGGAGTTTGTGGTTTGGAAAACCCGCGAACATGCTCTCCTACCTCTCAACTCCCGAAGTTCCAAACTCCGAAAGGATCCCACGTTCTTTTAACGCCTCCCTTAGTGGATCACCATATGACTCGGTCCCCTAACCTAGGGTCAAACCTTGAGCACATCGGGGTTTCGCACTTCAAGTTTTCGCAACTTGCGAGACCAAAGGTCCTGCACCTTCAGCTCCCTAAATGTCGAAACTCCGAAATCATTTCACATTGGATCGACGGTCTCCGCTTCCCCTTGACCATTGACCAATATCCTCCGTCTTATTCTTCCTGAGGGACGATCTGGATGATTTCGCACATTTCCTTCTCGTGAATTGTCCACTCTTTTCATCGTGAGTCCCCCAGTCGATCCAATCTTGTCACCATCTGTCTTCTCCATGATGGACGGTCTTGATTCTTTCGGTGATTCTTCCAAACACTGACTACTCACCATGTATCCAAACTCTTGATCTCTTCCCTACTTGATGGGTGTCTTTTGTGAAATCTGATGGTCATCGGGATTTCACAACACGTGAGTCCAAAGCAACTTCACCCTTGTTCCTCCAGACGTTGAATGCCGAAAACCTCCTTTGGGCACAAGGCGCTAAGGTTCGTGTTGCTTCCACAGATCTAACAGCTATCGAAATATCGACACCTCCTATTGAATTATTTCCACCGTCCATTCAACTCCTCACCGTTCTTCTAGATCTGATGGCTATCAACTCTCTGCGTTCAAATCTGATGGTTACTGTGGTCTCCCCCTTGAGCTTCTGTGACTTTTCTTCCCAGACTTAGGAAATATTCAAAGTGTCAAGGAATAAATCTTCAGTCCTTCTTTAGCTGGATCTCTATGAATGAAAACAGACTCCCTCTTGAGCTTATTCTCCTTAAATATTCGAAATCCTACACACACCTTGCATTCGAGAATTTTGAATAACTCATATTCGAAGGGATTTTCATGAAAAGAAAATACCTCACACCCTCCTGGCATTCTTCTTTGTTGTTTCTTCAAACTTAGTTGGCTCTAAGTTCTGTACACTCCTTTCACCTGGAATATCAAGTCTCCTTGTTCTCCTATGAACCTCCCTCTCTGAATCATTCTGAGATCCAACTAACACACACCTTGCTTTAGGGAATGCACACCTTGCATACATGGTTCAATAGAAAAACAACTGAAAATTATCCAATTTCTCTATAGAATCATACAGTCATTCTCTCCACCCTCGATAGGAAATGAAAATGAAAATATGAACATCACAGAGAATACAACACACTTTTCTTTAAACAGTAAATGAACACTGATATATGACAATCTCATGTCTGTTCTATTCATTACTAAAAAATTAAAATTACATGGTGTTCCTTCTATTCTGTTCTACTTTTTTCTATACTATGCTATCCATCCTGATATACTCTTACAATGAAAATGAAACTTTTTAAGGATCGACTCCTTGAGCTCTCTCATCCTGTTCCTGGAATCTATCAATTCAGACTTAAAACAATTACCTACTCAGTCCTATTACGATAACTACTAATTACTATCAGACAGAGTCAACACACCATGTCTGTGATTTCTTACATTCCTTAGAGACTTTAGAAACAAGTTATGATTTAAAAATTTGTTGAACAAAATATCTCAACAACCCAAATAAATTATGAGTTAATGCTCGATTTGAATTTCTGGATTTGCTGAAATGTCATTCTTCTCTTCTCCACATGTGCGTTAATGACTGTGAAGGTGATTCTCCTGCATCATACTCCTCTGGTTAAAAAATTTCATGGACTCCTGTCCATGAGATCCTGCACTGTCATTCCATGCTTCAAAATATCAGGTTCTATGACCCAACTTGCATCTTCCCTTGGATGATATTTCCACTTCACTAAGTACTTAGGATATGCTTTCCTCATGGTTTTCTTTCCATCCCTTTGTTCAATGATTTTCTCCATCTGAGGTATTTTTACTGTGGGCAATTTATCTTCCCACTGAATCTCTTTTTGATCATCTATCTCTCCTACTTCATTCCTCTGGTAAGGATACAAGTCTGCAACATTGAATATTGGTGATATCCCAACGTTATCCGACAACTTAATCTCATAAGCATTGGCTGCGAATTTTATGAGAATTCTGCATTGCCCAATCTTTTTCATCTTCAATTTGTTGTATTCTTGGGAATATCTCTCTTCTCAAATGATCTAAAACTTCATCCCCAACTTCAAATTGAATTTCTCTTCTTCTCTGGTCAACTTTGCTCTTGTATTTTTGATTGTTGTCCTATAGCTACTCTCTAACTCTGTCATGGAGTTTTTTCATTTCTGCTGCAAAATCCTCTGCTCCAATGCTTCTAAACTCATCTTGGCTCAAATATCTTAATTTGGCAATCCCTCTTGGCTGCATACCATACACAATTTTGAATGGACTCTTCCCTGTGCTCCTGTTCACTGAATTTTTGAATGCAATTTTGGCCTATGCCAGAATTTGATCCCATTGTCTTCCTTGCTCAGTGACTAAACTCCTCATTAGGTTTCCCAGACTTCTTTTTACTTCTTCAGTTTTTCCATTTTTCTGAGGGTGATATGATGAACTAAAGGTTAAGTTCGTCCCCAGTCTTTTCCATAGATTCCTCCAAAAATGTCCCACAAATTTGGTGTCCCTGTCTGAAACTATGCTCCTCGGCAATCCATGTAGTTTGACTACTTCTATGAAAAAAAAATTGGTGATGTGTGTGGCATCGCTTGTCTTATGGCATGGTATGAAATGTGTCATTTTCGAGAATCTATCTAGCACAACAAATATGGAATCACTTCCTCTGTGAGTTCTAGGCAATCCAAAAACAAAATCCATGCTGATTGCATCCCACGACCTCTCTGGAATTGGAAATCACTGATACAAACCAATATTATACTGTCTTCCCTTTGCATACTGACAAAATCTGCATTTTTTCATGAACGTATTCACTTCTTCTCTCATGCTCAGCCAATAGTACGAATTTCTCAATTGTGCAAACGTCTTGTTGTGACCAAAGTGTCTAGCTAAACCTCCACTGTGTTTTTCTTTCAGTAGTTTGTATCTCATCGAGCACTTTGGAATACATAATTGGCTCCCCTTGAACAGTAATCCATCCTGAATTAAATATTCATTCCATGGGCTTTTGTCTCCCAATAAAGGATTCTTGCATGCCTCATACACTCCCTTGAAATCCGCATCTTCTGCAAACATATCCTTGAGGTGTTCGAACCCCAATGTCTCCACTTGGAATTCCTATACATTCAAGCTTCTTCTGCTCAAGTCATCTACAACTTTGTTAGTAGTTCCAACAATGTGTTTAATAAAAATAGTAAAATTCTGCATGAATTCTACCCATTTTTCATGTTTTTGATTCAACTCTTCTTGCCTAGTAATAAATTGCAAAGCATGATTATCACTATACAAGACAAATTCTTTAGGAATTAAATAATGTCTCCATTTTTTTAAACCTTGAATCACTGCATAAAATTTCTTGTCATACGTGGAATACTTTTTCTTGGCATCATTCAGTTTCTCACTCAAATAAGTAACTAGCTTGTTGTCCTGGCTCAAGACTGCTCCAATAGCTAATCCAAAATCTGGTAAGACAAGAATTGGCTTCTCTGTGATCTTCTCTTTCAACACTTTGAAACCTTTCTCAACTTCCTTTGTCCAACTAAAGGGCTTGTGTTTCTTCTTCACAGTATCTAACATGGGTGCACATATGCCACTGAAATTTCTGATAAATTTCCTATAAAAAATCGCTAACCCATGAAAACTTCATACTTCAAATAGGTTGCTTGGTGATGGCCATTCTCTAATTGCTCTCACCTTCTCCAGGTCCATCTTCAATTCATTCGAAGATATTATGAATCCCAAATATATGAGCTCCTTCTTCATAAAAGAACATTTCTTCAGATTTATTAGCAATTTCTCTCACTATAACCTTTCCATCTCTGCGATTTAATGTCTTAAGTGTTCTCCTTTTGTTTTTCTGAAGATTAGTATATCACCTAGATATACTATGAGAAATTTGCCAATGAAGTCTTTCAACACTTCATTCATCAATCTCATGAATGTGCTTGGTGCATTTGTCAACCCAAACGACATGACCAACCATTCAAATAATCCTTCATTCGTCTTGAATGTTGTTTTCCATTCATCTCCTTCTCTCATTCTTATTTGATGGTATCCACTCTTCAAGTCTATCTTGGAAAAATAGCTTGTGCCACTCAGGTAGTCCATCAAACCATCCATCCTTGGCAAAGGAAATCTGTACCTAATGGTTATCTTGTTGATGGCTCTAGAATCTGTGCACATTCTCCATCCTCCATCTTTCTTTGGGCTTAATATAGTTGGTACTGCACATGGGCTTAGGCTTTCCCTGACTAACCCTTTATCCAACAAATCCTGGACTTGATTCTTGACTTTCTCATTATCTCTAGGTGTCAACCTATAAGCTTCTTTTTTCAACAAACTAGCTCCTGGAATAAGGTGAATGTCATGGCTTATGCTCTTGATGGGTGGTAATGAGTGTGGTAACTCATCTACAACTATATCACCAAAGATCTCTAACAGTTCTTGGATTTCTATAGGCAAATATTCTACATAAGTATTTGTAAGGAACACTCTAGGCTTCCTCACAATAGCAAACTACATCTCTCTCTCTTCCTTGACTTTCTTTAAGAGCTCCTTCCCACTCATGAGAAGTATGCTTGAACTAGCTTCTGCCTTGTCCTTGTCTACTATGGGTAACAACATATGTGTCCTACCATTCTTTTCTGGGGTATAGGTATTATTTCTGCCATTCTGAATAACCTTTCGGTCATATTTCCACAGTCTTCCCAATAAGATATGACAGACATCCATAGGGATTACATCACACAATATTTCATCTTTGTAACCTCCTATTTTAAACTCAACTTGGCATTGTTGACTTACCATGACTTGATGTCCTTTATACAACCACGATACTTTGTATGGCATTGGATGTGCAGTGGTCTTCAGCTCTAGCTTTTCCACCATCTCTTTGGATACTAGATTATATGTGCTCCCACTGTCTATGATCACCTTGCAAACCCTGTCTTTCATCTTGCAATAAGTTTTGAATAGGATTCTCCATTGAACTGGTTCTTATGGTTCCTTCTCTGGTTTGAGAAGAACTTTCCTCATCATGAGGTTTCTTCCTCTTTCTACGACCTCTGCTTCCACATGCTTCTCTTCTTTGGCAATGTGTACTTCTCTGCCTTATCGTTTTCTGTCGGTACATTCCCAAGATTTGTGCCCTCCCTTTCCATACGTATAACATTTAACTATGCCTCCTCTAGCTCTTCCTCTTCCTCTACCTCTGGGAAAATAACTTTGTCCACCATGTTTTCCTTCTTTAAAGCTTTCTCCCTTCTCTTGGTGGCTATGTTTATTATTATATTTCAGCTTCGACTTCTTGAAATTCTCCCTGTTGGTTCCTTTGCCTTGGATTGAATTTCCGCCTCTACTTCATTGACTTTGCCTCGTGGCTAATTTTTCCTTAGCTTTCAAGGTTGCTTGATAAGAATCCTCGACTGTACTGACATACATCATGTTGATCCCTTCTTGTATTTCATATGTCAGGCCATTGATATACCTGGCTTTCTTTTCACCTTCATTCTCCTTCTATCTAGCCCTGATGTTCAGTCTGTAGAACTCTTCAGTGTACCCTTTCACTGATAAACCTCTTTGTTTCAAGTTCTGCAACCTCCTGTAAATATTGATTTGGTAATCCTTTGGGATAAATTTATCTTTCATCTTAGCTACCATCCTATCCCAGCTTTTAATTTTCTACTTACCATTTCTTCTTCATTCAGCTTGCAGTTCATCCCACCATAATGATGTGTGACCCTTCAATGTCGTCACTGCATGCTTCACCATTTTGTCCTCTTCGATATCTTCATAATAGAAGTCCTTATCCATGGTGTGTATCCAATCTAGAAATTCTTCAACTTCCAGATTACCTTCGTACATAGGTACATCTATCCTTTCTCTATCCCCAATCTTTGAAACAACTTTTATCAAGCGGTATTGTGTAGCATCCTCTCCCACATTTTTTCCAGCTTCAGCCTCTTCTTCACTCTCATCTTAACTGACATCACTAGTATTTGGTTCCCTTCTATGTGATGTTTCCATGGCATCCAACCTCATTTTCAGTCACCTCATTTCTTCTTCCATCTCTGCATTTTATCTGCGCCTTCTTGGCCGCATGACTTCACTACGTCACCTCCCAACAAAGTGAAATTCCCATGAAGGATACCAACCTTCCTCTCTTCTTCGTTTTTTCTTATGTTCTACAAACAAACTTAAAATATTTTTCTTTTACTGACCTCTTATTCATGGTTATCATTCTTTGGGATTTATTTTGTCACTATACTACGCAACAATACTTCATTTATTTTCTGCTGCTCTTGCTATTCCTTATTCAGTTTCTCATTGTCTGCTTTGAAAAGTTGCAGCTCAATGATGAGATTCCTCATCATTTCTAGAAATCCAGTGGGTGATCTCCCATCACTATTCTGTCTCATATCTTCAGGAGGTCTTTGTTAAGGATTCCCCTCAAGTCTGATTTCTGCGTCATCTCGGGCTGCCATGATTAACACAAAACAAAAAAGATTTTTTTGTTTGTAACTGTAACGGATTGTTAGTTTTTACATAGACATAAATATGTGTTAAATAAAAATGTGGCCTTGTTCAAGGTCCAAGTGTTGTAACCTTTGCAATGATACCATATGTAATGCACCTCAAATTTGTCATAAAAAAAAATTCTATGAGGCATCAATGTCCAATTTCATTTTATATGTTTGTCGATAGAGGGAAGAAATCTTCATTACTGTTATAATTTTTTGTGATGTAATTTAAGTTCATCCTACAACATGATGCCATTTCCATACCTATCTATCTTTCTTTATATAGAAACTTATACGGTTAATTCTCCAAGGGTTTTAGTAATTCCCATTTAATCTCCAACCTACTTATCTATATACATAAATATGTATACAGTAGACCTAGACTTAGGACTTATAGTCCTAGTCTCTCATTAAACAAGAGATTCCTATGTTTTGCGCGCAATACTATTTAATTTGTACATTTGAAAACGAATATTTTCTAACCATATATCTATATATATATGTATGTATGTGTGTATGTACGTATTTAAATATATATAGCCACAGGGACAGATCTATACCCCACAGTTGAAAAGAATTGGCCTAGTGATATGCGCTTAGCATCAATATACATAGTCCCTATTATAGATGGGTTCCCTTTACGAATTATCCAAGATTATAAATGTTCCAAACCCTTTACCCAGTAGAGTTTGAATAACGAGATATCGAACGATAAGCTAACTGTAACAAAGAAGTTGAAGTGTACAAGTTCCAACTCGTCGCGTCATGTATGGATTCATTCACTTCACTAATTTCTTGATGTGAGAAAGTGGTCTACTATAAGAAGGGAGTTAAGACTCTGCATTTATAGTTTAATAGAAATCCTATGTGTGCAAGTTACGATGCTCTCACCTATCCCTTCATCGATTCCAATCACGCCAACTCTACCCTCGTCACATGGCTAAACTGCCCTTCATACCTTCAACATTTAAACTGAGTATTTAAGGTTCCTCTTAGGGTTTTAATGTGTTTGTTGTTTCATTATGGAGACATTCAAGACGCTCTACATATTATTTTCTTACTGAAGCATGTCGTCGATTTGGGGAAAATGTTACCCAGTGGAACGACGTCCCCATTCGCCCTTCCTGGTAAGCTTTCGTTAACCTTGTATTCTGGTTATGAAAGGAGGTTTGGGTTCTTTATTACAGTGGAAGAACCCTCATGTCAATATTACTTGTTCTTACTTAAATCTCCCATTATCGTTATTCTCTGTAACTTTCCTGGATTGCTTCTCGTTTCTGTATGTAATACTTACTATAGATTTGTTCTCTTAATTTCTTGAGAGGTCTCGACATCCTAATCCCTTGTTCTGACTTAGGAAATTTTACTTCTAGGTTTCATGTCCCAATTTTTTTTATCTTCTTATTGTCTCTTTGTTGATATATGTAGAGGTTTGATATTAAACCTTTCATGAGGCTACGTGTAGTCTTAGTCTGGAGTTAATTTATTTTTACAGAATAAAGCCAAACACGTTGCATGTTCTTTCTTGTCTGGTATGTCAAGGGAATGTGATTCTGTGTTTTTTCAAAAAACCCACCACACCAGAATACTCACGGCATAGACGTTTGAGTTGTGGGGCTTCCTGTAATAATTAGGTTTACCTCTATTGTTACGAGGTTTGTGTAAGTTACTCCATTTGAATTTAATACTAGGTTAACCCTACACTTATCGTTGATTTATAAGTGGGCCCTATAATAGACATAATCGGTTCAGAAGGTGTTTAAACTCAACCTTTTCATGTAGCTCTTGTTTTGTGTGTAATTGTTTGACATGGTGCCCTTGGTTTATTTACACAATATGTTTTACGAAATTAATTTGTTAAATGTTAGCACAGTTGATTTCATTTCATAAACCAATGAATATGTGATTGGTACCAATACTAATGATGGGACCCTGCGAGGGTACCCATCAGGGAGTCACTACACCATCCTCCCTCGGTCTAGACGTCTATCCAGCCAGAATGAAACAAGGGAAGGATATGATCCTGCATGCCAAAAGTTGAGTGCCACTATGGAATACTCAGTTACTAACAATTATCATTTTGTTGATGTTTTTGTTTACCTTTATTTCATATAATTAATAAAATTTAAACGGTACATTTTTTAGATCTTCCATCTGCACAAGCTTCAAATGCCCTCCCCTATCCTCAGTGCAAAATGTATTTGGGTTTCGTTCCCATCATCTTTCAGAATTACCTTTACCGGTTCTAGAAAAATGAAGGTGATGGTTCCATTCCAGTTTTTTCGTTAAAAAGTAGTTATGTTTCGACCTCGGTATCATTTGGTTGAAGAGTAAACCCATATTGTGGTGGTGTTTCCATTGTTGGAATACCAAACAGTGCTTACATAAGGATTGGATCCTCGTTTTATTTTAAGTCTAGTCAAGATATGTAATAAATTCTTTGAGAAAGAGCTACAGGGTTTTTCCTCCTGCCTACCTGTAACGATATAGTGATTGTTTTATTAATTTTATTCAATATTGTAGCCACACTGGCCTCTTCTTAATTTTGAACAGAATGATGATTCTTGTCTATTTCTAAATATGCATATACCTATTTGTAGAAGACCCCAGGAAACATGACTATAATAAATTTGATTTATGCCTATACTAAATCATCTTCCAAAATTTTATTGTGGCCAACCATGCTATTTGTTTTCCTTTATCTCATGAATTATCAGGCTATTACAGGCACTGAGGTGATTTATGTTGTTGTTTACAAAGTAATGAATTTATCAGAACATGTGTAAAATCATGAAGGGTTCTAGAATTTCTTTGATTTCATTTGGGCCTTCGCGCCCCTCGTATCTAGTTCCATAATTTCATCTGTGTTAAACGGTTTATTTCAAATATTATTTACAACACTTTAACATGTAATTAACTAGACTAATCGTCCTACAAGTTCTCATGAATACATGATGAAATATATACATATATATGTGTGTGTGTGTGTGTGTGTGTGTGTGTGTGTGTGTGTGTCTGTGTGTGTGTGTGTGTGTGTGTGTGTGTTGTAGGTTTTCTATAATGAATCTTGCAATTCACTTGGTTACTTCCATACATAATTATATCCCATGTGCCTGCATACATAATTATCTCCTATTAAATCATAACTATTTAGTATGTACATGAAATGAATCTCAATTACTTACTATATTTCTATGTGTATCTTTACCTACATGAAAGTAAGCATACTTCTATATATATGTATCTTCATTATTCAGTTTCCATTTACATTGCGTACTTAGATAGTTCTAATCTATAAATACAATTTATTTGTGAGGTTTTCACCTACAACTTTTATTTCATTACAACAGTAAACTAACCCACAAAATTATTCTTCTAGAAGATTGACCAGGCATATTCTTTCAACTAGTATATTTATGGAAATTAGTATTCACCCAACAATAATATACAACAAAGACAATCCATTCAGAACTAGTTTAGAGGCATTCTATCAGTCCTTAAGTTCAATAACATTCAATTCGATCTTTCGTCCATAGTATATTTTCAATTCAGAATTAACAAATGCATTACATTAGTTATTTAACCATATAACATTCAAAAAGAGAAGGAATAGGATAAAATATATGAACCAGTTCATTGGAAGACAAAGGGAACGACCATGTTTCTCCCAACCTTAGAACAGGGTAGCCAAATCACTTGTCCTGTTCACCACCTAGCCTGACCATGAATCCATGAGGGCTAACTCGGAACTCATCCTCAACAAATGCCTTTCATATTTTTTAGCAGTCTTCTCCTTGCCTCACACTCAACATGTAGTGTTCATAGAAACAAGAACTCAGTAATTTTTCCCCAGCATACTAGACATCATCCCGCCTCCTCACATATGCTATATGTCCACAAGAAAAGTGTCAGGTCTTTTTACCTCTTGGGAATTTTCGCAGCTTCCCAAATCCCTGATTTTCAGGGGTGTCCCATGGCCAAATTATGGATTTTCCACTTGTAACAATCAACCCTTAAGTAGTTCCAACATGTTCCCCACTCATGGAGTCATGGTCAGCTGATTTCAACATGGTTGTTCCATTTTTCCTCTAGCAATAATTATTAAATATTTTTTTTCATACAAGTGTCATAATAAAGTAGTTAGTTGGGTCAAATAAGATCTCTTCCCAACAATACAAAATCATTAATTACAATTAACCAAATTCGAAATTCAGAATTGCCAAAAATGGCAAAAATTTTCCAATTTCGAATTTGCCAAAAACAGAAATTAATTTCCTATGAAATTTCCAACTTAAAGATAATTTATTTTTTGGGGGATGTCACAAATCTGTCACTTCAAATTCCACTTCAGTACTCCCTTACAAATTATAAAATTTAACAACCTCTGTTTCCTTCATCAGTACTAAACTACCTTTCGATAATGTGAGTGCTCCACCTTGACCTGTATACTTATATCCATACGAATCCAACACTCCCAATGAAATCAAATTTGATTTAATCTCATGTACATATCTAAAATACATTAATTCCTTAACAATACCATCAAACATCCTGATTCTAATGTTGCCAACCCCAACAGGTTTACATGGAATACCATTTCCCATAAACATTACACACTCATCAATAGATTGGTAAGAAATGAACTGATTTCTATGTGCGAAAATGTGGTGGGAGGCACCTGAATCTAAATAACATTCTTCTTGATATTTTAAATTACCATAAACGGATAAAACTTGATCATTCATACCTGAATTTGTTACAGCCAAATTTTCTTCCTTCATAGACTTTTCCTCAGATCCCTTTCTTTTCCAACAATCTTTCTTGAGATGTCCTATTTTTCCATAGTACCATCATTTTTCTTTACCCTTTCTGTGTCTTGACTTAGATCGAGAATAATTTCTCTCATTCTGATCTTTAGTTCAACCTATGACCAACATCACCTCTGAAGTTGAGGTTTCTTTACTATATTTTCTCCTCATCTCCTCAGCCAACAAAGCTCCCACAACAGAGTCATAATCTAAAATATATGTTGAGCTAAAGCTAATAGAGGTGACTATATTATCCTAAGATTCAGGCAATGAACACAATCGTGTAATAACCTTATCTTCATCTTCAAATTTAACTTCCATACTAGTCAATTCAACTATAAGGGTATTGAAGGTATTTAAATGGTCAGGAACTTTTGTACCTTCTTTCATTCGCAAACTCTACAACTGTCTCTTCAAGTAGATTCTTCTCATCAAGGAATTTGTCATATATAGACTTTCCAACTTGATCCATAAGCCCAATGTAGTATCCTCTCCTACGATATTAAACAGAACATCATCCACTAGACATAAACAAATGGTACTAAGATATTTTACATCCAAATATTCCTATTCCTCATTCGTCATGGTTGTTGGTTTCTTTGACTTGCCTGCAAATGCTTTTTGCAATCCTTGTTGCACCAGTAAATCCTGCATCTTGATCTTCCAGAGCTCAAAGTTGTTTTTATCACTGAAATTTTCAACTTCAAACATCGAACTCTACATCATATCCATTAGCACAAAAATCTCTCGATGCCTAAATAACTACTTATAATAACCAAATCCCTTTAAAACATAATGTGGAGGAAAAAATGGTATAGACACCACAAGGTTTAATAAAAAGTTTAATAAAAAAGTCCTTTTACCAACCTCTCCTTTTATTTAAAATAAAAAACACCTTTTTAAAACCCTCTTCCTTTTAAATATTATATTTAATCCCAAATATAATAAACGTCAATCAAAAAACCTTTTTTACCTTATCCACCCACATGACTTGCAATGTTCACATATTATGCATACACTCCTCCACCTTTGTTTTATGCATAGAATATAATATTCTAATTACTGTAATTTCTCATACCATAAATTCCATACCATAAAGAGCATAACATAAATCCAAACAAAAACTATGTGAATTGTTTAAGGAGTCGTCGCCGCACCTCTCGATACACCTAGAGTGTGACAATCTTAAAAAGTCTTTGCACTCTACCACACCGTTGGACTGCGGTGATTCCATGTTTTCATTTGCGCGTGAAGTGTGACTAATATGATGTCACACCTTTCCAAAGGAGGGACCTGCTGCGATGTTGAACTCGACGCACCTCACACAGATTTCACTCCTGCAGCTCCTCCAAGAATTTGACACTCCTCCAACCAGTGTTGATACCACTTGTTATAATTGAAAATGTGGAAAACGCAATTCACATATGATAATTAACAATCACACAGATAAGAGACATAGGGATTTCACATGGTTCACCCGAACATTGGGCTACGTCCACCAAGCATAGGCATTGGTTGTCTTATTATTCAAGTCATGGAGATTACAATAGACTAGCAAGTTCTCACTTTGTCTCTCTCTTTTCCTCTACAGGATTACATATATTTATATACATTTACAATAAATTCATTATTAAATGCAATCCTTATCCATATTCTAACTTGGTCTATTTGGTTGTAACCAACACAGAATAATAGGATCCAAATCCATCCTTGGAGGAATTCGTTGTCACCAAATCCCAACAATTTTCATTAAAAATCAAAGCTATTGGGATCGCATCATGGAGATGATATAATTCCTAACCGGTGCCCAAGGGAGGCACCATGGTGACTTAACAGGTTGAAAGAGTCAGAAAATTGAGGAAGAAACAAAACTTTTCATTGTTGACATCAGTTATTTTGGATTGGAAGGATGGATGGACTAACTACCCACCCAACTAAGAGACGGCAGGATCCAACACATGGAGACAATGAATAAAATCTAAAGTATGAAGTTGTTTGAAAATGAGTTGTGAATTGATGAGTTAGCTCAACTAAGATCGGTGATCGTGGCATAATATGTAGTGTTGTAGGTTGTCGGGATGACAACAACTTGGTGTGGGGGAGGATGTAAGGCCTCTGACACTGAACTCAGTTTCAAACATCTATTCCTTTCTTTAACGGAAGATTGTGTAGAAAATGCATACGTGCAATGCAATAAAATAATTCACAAGGATGTCTTTGGCACCAAGAATCCCCTAGAAAGACCTTGAATATGATTTTGGCAAGACACTTTGACATACGATGGGTTGGAAAATGCCTTGAGAGAAGTCAATGATTTGGGGGCATGTCGGCACCGTGATGAGTCGGTTAGACTCATGTGAGCGTGCGTCAAGGTCGATGGTTCAACTAAATGAAGTATAGGATAACTTGATTTGGAATGACAGAATGTGTTTGTTTGGTTGGATTGAGATTCTGAAGTTATGGTATCGTGCACCCAAGTACTTGGTTGATGAGAGAATGAGATGGTTTCTATGGAAAATAAACAAGGTGTCGGTTGGGAAAGCGCACCCAAGAAGATGGCATAATAGATGAGGTGTTGATGCACCAGATAGGTTGACGTGCTTAAGTGCACAACATAGTGGGAGAGCCATGGGGCACCATATAGACTGACGAGCCCAAGTGAAGGACATGAAGGACGAACCATTGGGGTTTCAAATGGACACAAACAACTAGGGAAAGATGATGTGATAAATGAAGGAAGGGGCTTCGGTGGGATAGGTGTAGCCAGAGAAAATGACATGATGAACATTTAGTTGGGTGCTCAGGGGAATGATGTTCCAGAGGCATACCCAACACCTCAGAGTGTGGAGCACTCATTGAACCTACATTCCCACACATTCTTTGTGAAGAGGAACGATGAAACAGTGTGTCTAAAGAACACGATCGTCCACCCAACTTAGTCACATATAAGAAGGAAAGGGGGGATATTCCAAATAGAGGAAGTCAGAGAGTGGATACACATGGGCACAACCACAAACAATGCAATGAAACTCAATGCAATCAAGAGAGGATTCACTATTTCCATAAAAGAAGGGTTCAACAAGCTCATTTTTGAAGGTGACTCAATGATCATTATGAGGATGCTTAAGAGAATGATTCATGGATATGCAATAAGTAAAATATCAACTAGTTGGAGGATGGAAGGTGGTCTTGAAAGGCTTCAATATCTTCTCCCCTTGATAGAAACTACCATCCCTTCCCATGTTGGTCTCTCTACCAACAAATTGGCTAACATACCAGAGAATGAAGGAATAGCCAAACAATAAAGTAGGATTGAAAATAGATGGGAAATGTAGCTGGAAGACCCTCTAACCACATACTACATCAACTTGGCAAGGAATAATTGTCCTCCCCAAAATGGGGTGATAGTGGAGAGGGTAGTTCCAACCACCATGTGTCCAGTGGATCCCACATGTCATTAACTCACACCCTCCAATGCACCACTTAGAGCGACGATAGGTCACATCTCCCACGCTCATAGTTAATATGAAGTGAGACATCATTAAAATGGTTCATTCCATTGGTTCAATGTGGACTAACACTATCATATGATGGGAAGGATGCACATATGTGAAAATTTAATGTTGGAGAAGGTCGAGCCTAGTCCTACTCGATGCTAGCCTCACATGGTGATGGTTTTAATACTCAATGGTCACTCCCCTCTTGATATGGGTAATGGTGCATTTGGTATGAAACCGACAATTTAAGGCATTGTGATAGAAAGAACACTAGAGCACGAACCATTGTCACGTGACTCATTTGCAATGGCAGTAAGTTTAATATTTGGACTAAGGACATTTGAGTCTATAGCTCTCTCGATTTGATAGTTTCTTTGGCTCCTAAAGTGGTATGTTCTCACCATGTTGGGAAAAATATCTTATATATATTGTCGACTTCACTCTTCTGGGTAGAAGGATGGTGAAAGGAGGTCCATGGTGTAGGGCTCACCTCCAATGTAGAAGAATGCCTCTTTCATGGGCTCAACTAGAGGCCATGGAAGCAACATAGATCTTCATCAATGTTCATACTTCCCCTGAAATTTGTGGAAAAATGGAAATCATGGAGGAGGATGTCCGTTTAGAAACAGTGACAACATAGACAATGACATTGATGTCTAGTGTATTTCCTGGATACCAGACACGTGTCCTTGCAATATTGGGATACAAAATATCATCGAACCATTGATATTTACTAGAACATTAAGTCTCTCCTATGAAAAGTCATGGGAGATAGGAACGTAGGAACCAATGAAATATTGTTGGAATTGGAATATCTCTTCTACAAATTATAGTAGTGGATCAAAAAGTCTCCCATTTAGCTGAAAATATCGTAGTATTAAACTTTAATGAACCAAGAAAAGGCATCACTCAGGTTCTAGAGGACAATGTCCCCTCCCCTCCACTTTAATTTCCTCATGCTTTGTTATTTGGTTTTATTTATCTATCATATCAGATTTATACATATAGACCAAAACTAGATAGTCTACCAGTTTGCTGTAGAGAGGTGTTTTAGTTTTTTCGGTTGTTATCTAGCCGATAGAGACACAGTTTTTTTTTATAACACAAAGGAAATTATCCTCAAGCAATAATTATTCTTCTATTGGTCTAGTTTCCAAGCGACAATCCAGTAGTGAGACATATGTATTTTTTCCAGTATTGATATATTATAGTCACAGATAACCTTTCAAAGAAAAATATCAAGATGTGTAAATCTACTCTTCCATGTTTCTTTCTTAAAGAAGGTAATGGGTAATAATATCTCAATCAAAACTATTTTACCGTCGATTAATGAAGAAGGGAAAATCATACTAGAACTAGAAACAATCCTTGAATCAAGGATTAAGTGGCTGCGAAATCACACAATTATTGAGTACCTCATGAAGTGGAAGAACCTATCAATGGAAGAGGTGACATGCGAAGATGAGTTCATCATGGAGAAACACTCGCAATTTGTCGAGTTTTGAGGCCAACACTTATTTTAAGGGGAGGGGCATGTTAATCACTAGACAAATCCCCATGCTAAGAGTAAATCCCCTTATTAAGCCCTAGATATTGAATTATTACATTTCTATTGTTATATTTGTATGTAGGATACAACTGTTCATTGTACCTTTTCAATATAATTTTACCATTTATCTCTTATACATACATACATACATACATACATATATTCTTAGGATCATCTTGTCTCATCTTGTACATTGAATATATTGTAAAATGAGGTTTTCCCCTCAAAGTGGACTTTTATACATTGATTTTTTATCATTTTCAAGGCATTGGTTCATAATAGTTTCTCATCCAACAACTCAGTGGGACGAATTCCACCGATAACACGAAAGACTCTTCTAGTCTTTGTCAAGCCATTTATATTTGTAAACGAATTATCATAATATCCATGACTTGATCTAGGTAATATATACTCATGATTAATTACAACAATAGTATGGTATCCATTCTTCCCAAGTCCACCAATGGTATATCCTATCTTACATAATAGTTGAGACTCAATGCCTATAGTATGTTTCTAAAAACTAGGAAACAAAATAACATTAGTAGCCAAAAAAGAATGTGAAGTTGTCAAAACATCAACCTTATTATAGTTATTAGGGATACAAGAAATATAATAAAATGTATAATAATTAAACACCATCACACTTCTTCATAGCATCCTACAATTGACTGGATTCTAGTTGAGTACCTTATTTTCAATCTTGAAATCCTTTAATGGTTTAATCCTTCTCATCCATATACGGAAACAAGACATCACAACATTTATTCAATTCATAATATTCATCAAATAACCAAACATTATGTACCTGAAGAGGATCATATTCTTCACAAAGATCATCAATAAAGGTTTGCAAATAGGCAACCTCACTATATATATGAAAGATTTTTTTATTTCCTCCTCTATATCATCAAGTGAATATATCTTATATTCAAATTAATCCATATTATTTTGAAAGACATGTTGCAATGTTCTTTCCAAGACATCAATCTTCCTAAAATTTCCATCATACCTCTACAATGAAATAGTCTGGAAGAGGGCAACCTCATCCTCCAATTGAGTGTGTTTTGTCTCTAGCTAATTCTTCAAAATTACATTCTATATTCATAATAGAGAAATAGTAGTCTACAAGAAATAAACATCCTCCTGAATTCAATCATGAGGTTCCTGTAAAGAAAGAACTTCCATCTAACAAACTTCTGACAATTTCTACAAAATTATTTTTCCATCTTCTTCAAAAGGGCCCATCTCCAGTAAGCTCCAAATCTAAAAATAGTAATGTTACAAATAAATTTAAATGTCCAAACTAAATTATGGTCTATCTTTGAATGGATTGAAAGAATTCAGTCTTATGTGTAATTGATTCTTGAGAAAAAGAAAAAATGTTAAACTTTTAAGAGTTTTTGGGTAAGGACAATGCTTCAACATTTCAATTTTATTTGCATCCACATACACACCATAATTACTAATAATATGTCCAAAGTATTCCACCTGAAAGACACCAAAGGAACATTTTTATTTCCTATGAAATATGTTATGATCAATAAGTACTTGTAAAAATTGATCCACATGGGTGTAATGTCCCCTTCCAATTGATCATGATGGAGGATGAATTGATAGCTTATATGACTCCCATAGGCTATAGTCAACAAGGACAAGGGATCCAAGGTGGTTTATTTGGTGTCACTAGGTTAAAAGAAGGACAAACACTAAAGTGACATTTAATAAAAATAAATAAATTATATATAAATTAAATTGGAGGGAAAATAAAGTGAGGGTTTGATTTTGTAAAAAATGGAAAAGATATAGAAGGCTCAGAGGAAGGATAAATAAATGGGTAACCATTCTTTTTTGCATTATGATTTGATCTCTCATTTTGGAGTTCTCTTGAAACCATTGTTTCATTAGGGTTTACAAAACCATTTCACCATTGCGGTTTGGTTTCATTTGTGTGATATCCACCCAAGATAAACAAGGAGGAGGATACATACAAGGTCTTCATTGGAGACTCATATTGGTTTGTTTCATCTTGGGATAAAATCGACATACGCGGGGATTTGAAGGATCTTTCTAGAGGATATCAATTGACAAATTTGCAATGACCATAATTTTTTTGAGGAAACAATGATAGGAGTCACCCCTGTGGGTTGAACACAGGGAATCACACAAGGCCCCACTTGTTGTGAAACCTCATTCAACGAGGATCTCTCCAAATCAGGGTTATATGATTGTTGAGGAAAGGACAAATGGATCGCAATGATAGGTGTTTTCTAGAGTAGATTGATATCGCACCAACGAGGTCCATACAATATAGGGAAGACATATCTGGAGGAGATATTGGGAATCATTACCATGTTTATTGTTGTTCTTGTTAGTAGGTATTTCAACTACCTGAAAGTCAGTAGATCTATGAGTATCAGTTGATGGAAGAAGGATCCTGGGAAACCATATCTTACAATGGCTATTGTAACTTGAGGATGGGGAACAAACCTATGGAAATACAAAATCAACAAAATTTCGATCTACTGCACAAATTGTGGAAGATGACTATCCCATATTTGTAGATATCTAACAAGTGCACAACCCTAGAATGTGTACATAATTTGGAAACTTATTTCTATCTTAACCCAAAGAAATAGGCAGAGGCGATCAAATTTTCCACCCCACACTTGGATGGAGAGGCTCATGAGTAGTGGTACCATGGTCTATTAAAATTGGGGAATTCCAACATCACATCATATGAGTATTTCACCCAAATTCTGATGGACACGTTCAATAGGAAGGACCCTGAGATCCAATTTCAGGAGCTTTCACATCTGAAGAAGATAGGTACACCAGAGGCCTATTTCATAGAGTTCCAACAAAGGGAAATAATGGTGATTGATGTTTCTGACTAGAGAATGGTGATTCTATTCACAAAGGGCTTGGTTGAACCCTTAAGAGGTTGGGTGAATGATTTCAGGCCAAAACAACTACAGGAAGCTATCATGAAGACATAGGATATGGAATACATAGTCTCGAAGAAGTCATTATAAAAAATATTTATCCCACAGAAGGGCAAGGCCTCAAAACCTCCCCATAATACATCAATAGGGAAGGATAGGTTAGATGAATAAACTAGAAGATAGCTAAGGAGGTATAATCTTTCCTATAGTTGCAAATATCCATGGGAACTGGTTCATCGGTGTATGGGTAAATGTAAAGTACATAATATTGAGGTGGTTTTCGACAAGGAGGATGATGATGATTATGAGGGCATTGGAAAAAAAATGGTGAGCCATCACACCTCGATGTTATAGAGAAAGCACCATTGCAAGATAGTGTCAAGGGAGTGACAATAACCACACTTTTAGGAGTTCCCAAATATTACACCTTGAGGGTCAAAGGCATCTTGCAGGCACAAAGGGTAATGACACTGATGAACGGTGTGGTCACCCATAACTTCATTGATGTTTCACTAGTCTCCAAGAGACAAATCCCTATAGAGTAGTTTGAGGGATTCAATGTGGTAGTAGAAGATGGGTACAACATGACATGTACTTAAATTATCATAGGATTGGAAGTAACAATGGGAAACTATACATTGACCAATGAATTTTATGTCATAGATTTAGCATATACTCATTTGGTGTTGGGAGTTGAGTGGTTTTACTCATTGGGAGATATCTGCATGAATTATCAGGGCATGAGGATGTAATTCTAGGAGAACAGTGGATAGAGATTCATTCTAATAGGTATGTGGGTAGGTTCCCCTAGGATCGTGTCTAACTAATACATGGAGGCTATTTTTAGACACAAGGATGTGGATTGCACAACAAAGTTCTTGATCACCACAGAGAAGACATCATAGGATCACCAACATTACCCTACAGATATCCAGGAATTGTTTGGAAATCATCAAAGAGTGTTTGAACCATTTCCACTAATGAGACCACCCACCAGAGGATTTGAGCATGTAATTGAGCTATAAGAGGCATCGAAGCCCATGATAACCACACCCTATAGGAATCCAAATAGGTTGAAGTACAAAATAGAAAAGGCCATAAAGTAATTTTTGGAGATGGGAAATATCATGCCTAGTTCTAGTCCCTTCACTTTGTTAGTTGTACTAGTAAATAAGAAGGATGGAACTATGAGGATGTGCATAAACTATAGGGAAATGTATAAGAATACCGTAAAGAAATGATACCCAATACCTATGATTGATTAGATGATAGATGAGCCCCATGGGGTAGTGTACTTATTAAAGGTTGATATGCAATTAAGATACCACCATATTCAAGTAAGAGAGGAGGATACACATAAAAATTATTCAGGTGTCACTATGGGTATTATGAGTTTCTAGTCATGCCCTGTAAGTTGAATAATGCACAAACTACCTTTTCGTCATGCATGAACCATATGTTCAAAAAACAATAGAGGAAATTATTACTCATGTTCTTTGACAATCATATGATCTACAACATGACATGGAAGAAACATTTGAAGCATGTGCATGATATTCTCACCATTATGGAGGAGCAAACATTTTTTTACAAAGAGGAAAAATGGAGGAGCAAACTACTTGACAAAGATATTCTATATAGAGCACATGATTGGTTTTGAGGGAGTAACGTTGCATCAGGAGAATATCTAGATAATATTTGATTGGCCCACCCCAAAGTCACTCATAGATATGTGAGGATTCTTTGGGATATACAACTATTATAGGTGCTTTTTGAAAGGATTTTCAGAATTAGCTGCGTGGTTGACAGACCCCACCAATAAGGGGGATTTAGGATGGTCATAGGACACATAGGTAGGATTTGAAATAATGAAGAGGGTGATGATAACTTTCCCATTATTAACACTCCCATATTTCATGTAGTCTTCTTTCCTGGAGTGTGGTGCATCCAGTGAGGGGATCGGTGTTGTATTGATGCATAAATGACACCTGATAACTTTTGATAGAATAAATATAAGAGAGACATAGAATCTTTATCTGATCTATGATAAGGATATGTTGGATATCATGCATGCATTGGCCAAGTTGAGACAATACGTGGTAGTTGGATGCTTTGTGGTTAGGACTGACCACAACAATTTGAGACATTTCTTGGATAAACAAAACCTTAATGAGAGGTAGCATAAATGGGTGAGTAAGGTGCAAGAATATGATTTTGAGATTAGGTAAAGGGGAAGAAGAGCATAGTTGTTGATTCCTTATCTGTGAGACGTAGAACCTTCTCCATGACAAAGATATTTTGGTAGAATACTCCAAGAATACCTTCACCTATGATTTGGTGGAGGGAAGTATTCAAAATGAACAATAAAGGGTAGTGGATGACATCATCTACTACAAATACAACATCTATCTTGTCCTTGAGTCAAAATTCAAGGATAATATTTTGAGGGAAGTATGCGATGCACCACTGGTAGGGAAAGAGGGGTACATGAATACCTACAGGAAGGTGAGGGAGAGATTATCCTAGAAGGGTCTCAAGGAGGATGTACTATGCTATGTGAGGGAGTGCATGAATTTTCAGTAGAACAATTCCAAATTTACACATCCTGCGAGATTGCTTCAGCCATTGTTGATTATGGAGTAGAAGTTGGAAAGAATTTCCATGGAATTCATTACACAGTTTCCAAAGGTATATGGAAGGGATTATATCTATGTGGTAGTGGACAAATTGACTAAATATGTTCTCTTTATTTGCATTATTTTAGAGTACAACACATCTCAAGCAGAAGATCTATTCTGCAGGGAGGTATTCAGAGTACATGGTCTTACAAGGAACGTAGTTAGTGATGAGGATAAAAGGTTTCTCAACATGTTTTGGAAGAATTTGTTGAGGTTATCTGGGACCGATTTGACACCTAGTACTATCTACCACCCCTAGAAAGACGGTAAAAATAATATAGTAAACAAATGGATTGAGGGGTACCTGATGAACTATGTGTCAGGGAAGAAATGGCCATGGATAAAATGGTTGAATCTTGGGGATAATTTTTACAATAATAGTAATCACATGTCCATCGGGGCACTGCATGGCTATGATGTCACATCCTTTATGGATTTGGAGTTTGGGGAGAGTAGAGATCCCAAGGAAAAATATTTGTTGCAGGAAAGAAAGGACATCTCGAGGATCTCGAGGGAAAATTCGCATGGATATTAGAATCAACATAAGATGTATATAGATATGCATAAGGTAGAACATAGATTTGAAGTTCGGGACCCAATATTTCTTAGGTTGTATCCTTATAGATAGTCATCGATGAAGAAGAGTGGTGCGGAGAAGTTGAACCCTGACTTTTATGGACCCTATAGCGTGATTAGGAAAGTTGGGGAGGTAGATTATGAACTGGAGCTATGAGATGGTAGAAGGATCCACAACACCTTCCATGTATCCTAACTCAAGAAGACATTGGGACAACAGGTCACCAATTCGACGGATCTTCCTCCACTATATGAGGAAGGGTATTTGGTTCTATCTCTTGAGAGTATTTTTTATGTAACGGAGAAAATTTTGAGAAGCAGAGTCATTCGAGAGTACTTTGACGTATGGATAGTATTTCTTGTAGAGGATGTTACTTGGGAAGGAGAGAATATATTACAACACCCTGATCTGGTGTTACTTGAGGAAAATAAATATTTCGAAGGGAGGATGGTAATGTACCCTTCCAATTGATCATGACAGAGGATGCCTTAATAACCTATATGAATCCTATAGGCTACATTAAATATGGACAATGGAGTCAAGTTTTTTTTATTTGGTGTCACTAGGTTAAAAGGACAAATCCTAAAGTGACAGTAAATAAAATTAATAAAATTATTTTTAAATGAAATTGGAGGAAGGATAAATAGAGGGGAAAACCTTATCATTGGAATTATGATTTGATCTCTCATTTTGGAGTGGTCTTCCAACCATTGTTTTGTTAGGGTTTAGAAAAACCCTTCCACCATTGTAGTTTAGTTTTGGTGGTTCAATATCCACCTTATATAAACAAGGAGGAGGATCCATAGAGGGTATTCATTGGAGTATCAAATTGGTTTGTTTCAGGTTGGGATAAAATTGACTTATGTAAAGAGTTGACAAATCTTTCCAGAGGAGATCGATCACCGAATTTGATGTGACCGAGATGGTCTCAGGGAAACTATGACAAGAGTCACCCATGTGGGTTGGACATAGGGCATCCCACGAGACCCAACATGTTGGAAAACCTTGTCCTATGAGGCCTCGCTTGTTGTGAAACCTCATCCAGTGAGGATCTCTATGAATCGAGGTTACAGGTCTATTGAGGAATAAACATGTATATAGTAGTGGTAGGTGTTTTCGAGAGAAGATTGATATTGAACCAGTGAAGTCCAGAAAATCCAGGGAATACATTTATTGAGGATATATCAATAATCATTACTAGGTTTATTTTTTTTCTTGTTAGTTACTATTTTAGCTACCTGGAAGCCAATAGATCTATGTGTTTAGGATGGTTTGCAGATATTGTTACAACCAATAAGGATCTTTTCATTTGTTGTGATTTGGATTTCCACAGCATAATAAGATTCCATGGTTATCTTCTCTATTCCATGTGTAATGGGTGCATGTGATATATTTGACAATATTCCTATCTTGCTGAGATATTCAAACATTTTGTAAATCATTTCCAACAAAGTGTTTCATAAAATCACGTAAAGAAAAATAATAATTTGGGTAGAAAATATATTTTTTCTATCTATCCTAGTTGGGAACATGAAAATGGGTGACATGGGATGCAAAAGTCTTACTATAAAACTAGATGTCATCAAGAAAGGCAATGACGCAGAAAGGGTTTAGATATTTTTCTCACAAGAAACTAGAAGGTGGAAGATGCATTTCATAGGCCAAAGAGAATCAAAAAGAAATAATAATGGCATTCATGACTAAAAACGTTAGTTTTAGGGATATCCATGAGTTTCACATGAGTTTGGTGATAGCTTGAGTAGAGATTGAGTTTGGTGAATAATTGAGCACACTTGAGTTCATTGAAAATGGTTTTAGTGACTAAAATTTGAAATTTATCCTTGACTATCAGATTGTTCAAAGCTCAAAAGTTATCGAAAATATTCCAAATGAATTATTTATTCACGTCAATCAAAACCATTTAAATATAAGGGTTATTATGAGGACAAATGGAATTGGTAGTGACCAACTACTAGACCAAATTTTCTATTCCATTTTTTGGGTAAACGAATGGTGTTATAGGCATACATTGGCTGGGGATATACATGGTATGAGAAAAATATAACGGTCATGGTCACCTCATGCGGGAAATAGTCCTTAGGTATATCCAAATATTGGTTGGTGTTTGGAAAAGACTATAATAATTCCAAGATAAATGAGCTGAGGAGGTGTCTCAAAGGATTGAATGGCATGGGATTGAATTGTCATGTTAAGAATATTTTTCATACAATGGGTGATGATGATTTTAAGATATTTGATGATAATTTCTTTAAAAGTGTACTTATGTGCCTCCTACCTGAAACATATGTATAAATCATGGAAATTCTGGGTGATTGGGAATAATGTGAAAAATTATTTACCACTCAAGACAATGTCATAGCTAACCACTTCGATACAAAATATTTGTGTTTTCAAGGAACAATTACCCATTTAAAGTCTCACATTTCCACAATAACCACCACATTTCATAGAATATCCATTAGCAATGATGATTTGGAAGTTGTTCACAACACAGATATAACTATGGGTTTCATGGGCTGCATGGTGATGAATGAATTTATGGGTGGTACCACTATTAATTAAGACAATGACTTTCTGATGTTTGATGTAGACAATCAGTTTGATGGTTTGGCGAAAATAAATACTAGTAAAGGTATGTGGGGGGATTTTTGGTTCCACATACTAAAAATTAGATATGGGAATGTCTTAAATGGATAAGTGAAGAGCTTCCAGAGGTATAAATTTATCTTCAACATAAAAAATTTCCTTTAAAATGGCCATAAAGTGTTTTTCCTTATTATGTTTATGCTTGTGAAAAAATTTCTCATGAAAAATGTACCAAATACCTTTAAGTTGGTGCTCCACAATTTCCTATTGGGTTAACTTGTGGATCTTGAGAGATGTATAGGACACATAGGTACTAGTAGGTTGGTAAATAGTGGGATGGTGATGGGGAATAAATGGGTTCCTTTTAGTTCAAGAATTCACCACCTTTTAGGCTTCTCAAGATTTTGAAAAGATTCAAAAAAAGTAATAGGAAGAGGCATTAAGAAATGTTTATGTATCTATTCTTTCAAACCATGCCTATGGTGTGGATGGTCAGGTGATTAAATGGAATATCAAATATTAGACTATACAAGATTTTTTAAGCTTCAGCATTCAACCCAAATATTGAGTTCCTATTTCAAAGTGTTCATAGAGGTTTGAGAGAAATGGTATCCAAGTATTATAACCCTTATTGAATTTATTATCCCATTACCACCATTGAAAACATTCAATATCCAAATATAAGACACCAATTTGAAGTTTCATCATGTCTTTTGTGATTCCATGTAGGGAAAATAAATGTTCCATGAGTGTGACCCACCAAGTGGGGTCAAATCCATCAAATTTGTTGAGATCAAGTTTAATAAGTATATTCCACATGTGAGTCATAGGATAAAGAACTAGTAGGGTGGAGTGATACCCAATGGGATTGGATGATTCAATCCCTTCCTTATGAGATATATAGTTCAACCATAGATAAACTAATTATTGTGAACTGGGGATCTAATTTTTCATCACCATGAGTTTGTACATTTGGTTTCATAGTGACTCTAGGTTGGATAGCATGTCAAATATCACATAAACATTTTTCTAAGAATACAAGTGGTTTTATTCTATCTGGTGTTTCAACTCACCACATAAAGTTTCCAAAGAGGAGAATTTCATGGATATATTGAAGAATCATGTGGTATCCATAAAGATGTCTGTCCATAATAAAAATATTACTAGAGAGTGGTACCACTACAATCAACACCCCATCCTAGTTATGTTGAGATAGATTCATAGTAGTGCGGTGGATGGTTGAACCCAAAAATAGTTACTATAGAGCAGTAGCATGACAATTATATTCACATAAGGTTTTTTTTAGATAAGTAATTTTTTTTTTTCTATATATGGAGGACTTGTATTGTCAATTTAATATTACTACACTAATAGATTTCCCAAATTCTCAATACTGCAATTTATGTAAGAATTCCATGGATTAGAAATTGAGGACAAGGTTTTTATGGCCATGAAGGAAAGGGAGTTTCAAGATCTATATCTCTCTTATATACATGAAAGGTCCAACCATAGAACTTGTACCAACCTCTCAGGGAACTAGCTAAGGAAGCTAAATTGTATCATTAGACTTCATATTATCTAATTACCTAGGCACTAAAGAGTAATATCCCTAACTACTATTCTCGATGTACTATAGTAAAAAGATATTAAACTGGCTTATCTAAAAA
The DNA here is from genome assembly GCA_000966675.3 of Picea glauca. Taxonomy (NCBI): domain Eukaryota; kingdom Viridiplantae; phylum Streptophyta; class Pinopsida; order Pinales; family Pinaceae; genus Picea; species Picea glauca. The sequence continues at coordinate 476,958 of JZKD02S1674562.1, forward strand.
TGGTTTTGGATAACCTATGGGACTTTTGGTTTACTTAAGGTATGTGGAAGTAAAATTCAATATATAGGTGTTGTCTAGTGCAATACTACTTGAAGGGGAACCAAGAGGGGTTACAAGAATTAAGGGAAATTTGAGTTCTAAAATGGGCCAACTAAGGAAAATAATACAAAAATATTTAAAATCATAAAACAATATTTATGAATTTTCAAAGTGAAAGAAAGAAACTACTTTTCTAATCATATTTTTGACTTATATCCTTACCACTTTACTAAACTTTCAAGTGTATTATCACTAGTTGGATGCATAGTTAAATTTATAATCTAATGAATACACAATCAACATATTTTTTATAGACCCATAGTGATATGAATTCGAAATACATGAAAAATTGTGTTTTCTGGAAAGAAACACTTTTTTTCCCAAGAAAATATGATTAAAAAAATAGTTTTCTTTCTTTCCCTCCAAAAATATTTACTCTTATGTTTGACATTGTCATATTAAATCCTATTGGTTATTTTAGAGTTGATTTCGATAGTACATTTTCATTTTGAGGCTCATTTTTTACCTCAAATTTTCCCTAGTGAGTGTTCAATAAAATGAAACTTCTTCTGTTTATTGCATGTACTCTTCCCCTACCATATGTGTACCCATTAAATGATAAATCACTATGTTATTTATAGATGCTAGAATCCATCTCTAGGATAAAACAAATTCTAAAAATATCATCTCAAGAAAATGTTATGATACCACTTGTGGTGTTATTTATTATCAAAATAGAGGATATAGAGCATAAATAACATATATAATAATATTTAGACTAGAAATAATAGATTATAACATCAATAGGAAATTGTTAAAGAACTAGAATACCGAAAATAGAAATACCATTATTGATGAAAGGAAAGTTCCCTTTCCCATTTAAGGGGGAAACCTCAATATGAGAAGAGATACAATTAAAATATTCTTCATAAGACATCCTATTGACTTGATTCTACTTTATTCCATAGTTTCTACCTAACCTCCTAGGATATACCCAGTGAAGTAACTTTATAGTAGGTGAAAGCTTCTAATAATCCTTCTTTCAATTATTGTTGTCACATTATATCTACTACATGGGCCTTATTTAATATATATGGCCTCAATACATACCAACCTATATATCTATTTAAGGGTGTTAGGGTTGGACCCTAACAAGGATTTACAAATTTTTTCATCTATCAATTATTCTTTCTATCACATACATATATGGATCCAATGACCTCCATTTTGGCTTCACCTTTCTACTTCTATTTTCTTAAAAACAAACAATAAAAAAATATTATTTGTAATGATAAAAATCCTTTCTTGGAGTGCACTTATAAATGAGAGATTTAATTCTCTCTTATGTACATGGAAAACAAAAGGCTTCCCATATTTCATAATCATATATTGGTTATTTATTCTTTTAAATATATCATTCCAAACATAGAGATACAAACTCTCTGAAATTAATCCATATAAATAAAATAGAAAAATATCTTCTTCTACCTCATCTGCGAACTTTCTACTAACAAAAAATATGAACTTACACAACTATGTGACTCTCCATTCCATATCTTGACTCACCCATCCCAATGGGTATAGGTGAGGACAATCATGCACCTCCAATCCATTATTCTTAACTAATTGTAAAGAAATCAGATTTGACTATTATCAAGGGACACATACACGATTTATACCTTAGTTTGCTTAAGCTAAATCTTATTATTGAAGAGTTCAGTTTTTCCCTTTCCTATATTTTTTTATTGATAGTACTTAAGGTTACCTATCTTTGAGATAAATAACATGTTATCTTACATTAAATGTTTGAGTTTCTTTTCACCCTTGATCTCTATCTAAAACCAACACAATTTTGTTTTTTTTGCTTGGACCATTTAGGTCTCAAATCAAGAGTTAGTTTCCAAAAAATCATATATGTGAAAATATACATTACAATGATAACAATTAATCTTGTCAGAGTCCTAATTTTTTATTGCACCTATAACTATATTATTTCCTTTACCTTTCCACTTCTTACTTCCAATATTTGGGTGTACTTACAACTCTATATATTTTGGACCATTGAATTATTTTTTCTTCTTATCTCCTCAAAGATGTTATTCCTATACCTAGGTCTCATTATTGGTACTATATTTGGAAAGATTCAATTTTCTACTAAGGTGACTATTCAAATCTCCCCAACATTTAATGCAAAATTCAAGACTCTTAATAGATATCCCTAGTTGGATTGCTCTCGTTTTGAAATATATAATAAATTTTCAATTTCTATCCCAATATGTATTTGAGTTAAATTAATATTACCTTATATTCCTCCACATAACCAATAAGATATAAATGTGACTTAATAATGATCCTAAAAACCTCTTGTTTTATCACTAGTAGTTCATTTTGTATTCTTCTAGAAAAGGCCTCACTTTCCCACCATGTCAAAGCATGGCCTTCTAAATTCAAATGAGAAAATGATATTCTTTATGTTTCACTAAGCTAATTCATAGTAAAAATAAACTTCTAACTATTGCAACTACTTAATAAAATTCAAGGCATCTACGTCACTTGCATATGGATTGATAACAACATTTTTGTCTACTATAAATCGTTCTTGACTCTTGATACATTCCCCTCTCTTCTTCTTTGTTTTCTCCACTTCAAGTTTTTTGAGCATCCACCTTATTCATTTGAACTTGAGATTGACTCATGAAGCCTCCTATTTTTCTTCTTCCCTTTTACCAATGTGGAAACCAAGTCAACTACAACATTTTTCATTTGATTCACTCCCCATGCCATTTGATACTAATACACGATCATTTGAGCCAAACATTTTTCATTTGATTCACTCCCCATGCCATTTTATACTAATCCACGACCATTTCAGCCAAATTGTTCTCCAAATTGGTTATCATATGTTTGGTCTAATTGGTCTATGTTTCTTCTCCTATCATATTCTCTATATTATAAACTCCTTCATTTAGTATCAATTTCAAGGTTTAGTGGAACTCGTTCTCCATCTTCTTAGAACATTTGGAGCATGTTCAACATTTATTACTAACTTTATTCTATGTTTTAGTAACTACACTTTGATACCGATATGATATGTAATCAAAGAACCATGGATAAACCATTCACCAACATGGATATTTAATATATAATATTGTTAATTGTAAACATAAATAAATAATAGCTTATTATTCATAAGAATTAATTGTGGTCCTTTGAACAAGTCTATGAACTCGATTTATAAATATAATCACAAAAAAAAAGGGTGTTGCATAGAGAAACTTAACTTGAGAAAAAGAACTCTTTGAATTTTCTACATTGTGCTAGTTATTATTATTGTTTTTTTACAATTAATTGTTTTCTAGTAATGAGAGCTCAAAGGAAATACAATTAGTAATCGATTCCACAAACTAGTACATCGGTCTTTGTCTAGACATTTTCTTAATCTCCTACAAACTGTGAAGAATGATGACAACCTATATTATGGATGTTTTATGTAATATTTGTAGTGTCCATATAAATTAAACATCCATTAATTCTACTAACATAATAGTAAAGTTCAATAATTCCTCTATATTGAGCAAATTAGTAAAATTCAAAAAATTATTTAATTGAGCACATTCGTAGCACATTCGCGTATAGATTTATCCACAAATAATAAAATTTTATAGCAAAATAAAACAAATACACAAATTTAAATACCTGGGTCTGATGATAAACCTCCGTTTGTTCACTTGCCTTGTTGACCGCTGTTGCACTGTGTAAACACTGCCCAAAACCTAGTTCCACCCTGCCAACTAGGTAACTTCCTAGCTCCAGGATATCATATGGATATCCTGGCCCCCGTGCCCAAAACCTCCAACAAACCGGTGCCTGTATTGATCCAATCCGACTCCAAAACTCAACTCCTCTCTGTAAATCCAAGAGAACCCTCAAAAAATCAAATCCCCCAATCTCTCGTAGAATGATCCCCTCGTAAACCTACTTCCCCTCCATATTACTCCTTCACCGTCTTCCCTCTCATTTAATTCCTTACCTACTCCTAATTAATTCCCCTTATCCTTTCCTTTATTATTATATCCTCTCGTAATTAATATGTTATCCCTTTCCGTGTACGTAACCTTTTTTTAATTTAAACAATATAACTTATTAACCCCCTTTTATTTCTTTACCTTATTAATTAATGAGTTAATTAATAATTAATTAATCATTGACAATCATGAACAAGTAATTAATAAAAATTAATTAGTTAATGTTATTTAAGAAATAATTATTGTTTAGCTAACTTTTAGGACAGTTAGATTATTAAATTAATTATAATTAATAATCCTATACATCTATTTAAGAAGGGTCGTTACATACATCCACCCTTCAGGAAACTTCGTCCTGAAGTTAAGGTATCTTATGGTACAAAGGACAAGAAATGTAGTTCACACAAGTCAAGAAAACTCATACATACTAGTGTATATGTACAAGAAATGCATGTGTAGCTAGTACATACAAGTCTCGTGCATATACTAATAATCAAAACTATCATCCATTAGTAATTTATGTATGCATCCAATCTAGTCAGCAAGACTAGTCTTTTATAAAAGACAACAAACCAATCAATTGTTTGAGAAATCCTTTAATTGCTATTATATGGTTTAGCAATTTTTATTTAAACAACTGTGGTTTAGTTACGTAATAATGAATATTCATATATACACATTTTTTTTTCTTTTTTTCCTTTTTTTTTGAAGGGAAAACATTAAATTCCACCACCAGACAAATCTCCATACTCTCTCAACTATTACTACTCATCCTTTCTCCCTAACCTACTTCCATATCCATTCCTATCCTTCCTCTGCTAGACTATCTTGGAGCATCAACTATATTGACCTAACACCAAATAGAACCCGTAAGAGGAAGTGTCACTATCTTGACCAAGCTTCCCTAGCAGGCATATGACAGTCATCATCACACATCTTAGGGAGCGTGACCTAACACTGTCCTCCCATGACTTCAGGTTTCAGAGGATACACGGTGGGAAATGCTTCCACCCCTCCTAATCATAACTAGGGTCCATACCCTACAATGGAGGATACACGGTGGAAAATGCCTCCACCCCTCCTAACAGGACTAGGGTCCACACCCTACAATGGAATATATAGTGGCACCGTGTTGCTGGAGGTTTTGTCATCGTTTATTCGGTTTTGGGTAGTGTCTTCACCTGAAATCATGCACTGGTCCACATATCATAGCAATGCATCCAAACCAATATAAATTTCACATACAATATTCATACCATAATGTTTCTCGGTTAGTGGTTCTGATATCCACTTTCATCATCATTATCCCTTGGCTATTTCATAGCCCATAACCTGCAGATTAGTATGTAACACAAACTCATACATTTTTATGCATTATCATCATGTAATTGCATACTAGCATCATTTCAATTTGGTATCCCTGTATCGATAAATTAACATCAAAGTTTTCCACTTAGAAATAGATCTCATAATATCCCGTAATTCAATTTCAACATCTATTCATAAGATTATCATTTACCCAAAATAGATTGCTTCATATCCAACATCATCCTAATAGTATTTTAAACATTCATAAAATTCTTCATTCTCACAATGTGTCACATCATATACATCATCATCAATAACATTTAGACATTCATAAAGTTTACATTCATGTAGTATATCGCATCATATACATCATCATCAACAACATTTAACATTCATAAAAGTTCATAAATTTTTAAAGTTTAAGTGTATCACTTAATAGTTTCATTGTGACTAGAAAATAAAGTATATAGGCCTCATGTAATCCTGGCTATCTAAGTCAAAAGGTGGTGTTAAATACACCCCACCTTTGAGAAACATGTTCTCGAGGTGGTCAAAATAGTGAGGGATAGTCTCGCCGTAGTGTCTCGGCATCTTCCCAAGTAGAAGATCCTGGACTATACTTGTCCCACTGGACCTTAACTTGGTCTACCAGACAGTTCCTGAGCTGTCAGACTCTACGGTCCAATATGTGTAATGGTTCTACCATGAGGGTTCCCACGTCCGATACCTACAATTCCTTCCAATTTAGTTTATGTGATTCATCAGCAACATAATGACGTAAAACAGATGCATGAAATACATTATGAGTTTTATGCAAGTGGGGTGGTTGTACGAGATGATAGGTAATGGGCCCAATATTCTCTTGGATCTTGAATGGTCCTATAAATCGAGGTGACAACTTTGTCCCCTTCCTGAACCATATGGTACTCTTATTAGGCTTGATACGAATGAAAACCTGGTCTCGCACTTCATAACTTCGGTTGGTCCTGTGTGCATCCGCATAGCTTTTCTGCCTATCATGTGCTTCCTTTAGTCTCTTCCTAATTTGAATCACCTGTTCCTCCATTTCTTGAATCAATTCTGGCCCAATTGTTACTCAGTATTCTAGTCTATCCCAAGTCAATGGCGTTCTGCATGGCCTCCCATACAAAGCTTTGTAGGGTGGCATTCCGATGGAGCTATGATAACTATTATTGTAGGAAAAATCTACCAAAGGTAGGTACTTCTCCCACTGGGTTTGATTATCCATTACATACATCCTAATAATGTCTTCCATGACTTTATTTACTCTCTCAATCTTCCCATCTGTTTCAGGATGATAAGTTGTGCTTAAGTTCAATTGAGTCCCCAACACTTACTATAAACTTGTCCAAAACCTAGTAGTGAATCTGGAGTCCCTATCTGAGATGATATTCTTTGGTATCCCGTGCAAATGAATGACCTCGCCTACAAAAACACGTGCCACATCAGTGACATCGTAAGTGTCTCTAACCGGAATAAAATGAGCACTCTTGGTTAACTTATCCACTATCACAAGAATGGCATTGTGTCTATGATATGTGAGCGACAACCCCACAACAAACTCCATAGAGATGACTTCCCATTTGGACATAGGAACATCATGTGGTTGTAGGAGGCCTGTCGAGTGATGGTGGTCGGCTTTCACTTGTTGACACTCTAGGAATTTGGCAAAACAATGGACTACATCACGCTTCATGCCTACCCAGAAGAAGAGCTTCCTCATATTTGCGTACATCTTCTTCACACCCAGATGTGCACAATAAACTGCTCTATGGGCTTCCTTCAGTATGATGCTTTGAATATCCCCATTCTCAGGGATGTACATCCTTCCTCGATATCTTAACAGTCCATCTGTTTCCAAACTAAATCCTTCGTACTTTGGATATAACTGCCTCCCGCTCTGGAGGTTTGAAGTAACCTTTAAATACGAACTGTCTTCTTGGAGTTGTATCAACACGTTTTCCCTCAGATTTACCTTTAAGGTTACCAAGGAGAAGATACGTGGTCTCCTAATCAAGGCATATGCGACCACATTTTCCTTTCCCTTGATGTACAATATACCAAAATCGTACTCACTCATAAACTCACTCCATCGCCTTTTTCTGGCATTCAGATCTCTTTGAGTGAAGAGATGTTTTAAACTTTGATGGTCTGTTTTGAGATCAAAGTTTTTTCCAACAAGATAGTGCCTCCAAAGTTTCAGAGCTAGCATTACAGCTACTAACTCTAAATCATGATTCACATATAGCTCCTCATGTTTCTTCAACTTCCTTGACGCATAAGCTATCACTCCTCCATCCTGCATTAGCACAACCCCCAACCCTTGCTTCGAGGCATCCGTGCAGACTGTGAAGTCCTTTTCCATATCCGACACTCGTAGAATTGGCACACTGGATAGTAACCTCTTAAGCTCAATGAATGCACTATCACATTCTTATGTCCATTCATACCTGACCCCCTTGCGTTGCAAAGTGGTGATGGGTTTCGCTATTTTTGAGAATCCTTCTACAAATCTCCGGTAATAACCTGCTAGCCCCATGAAGCTTATCACCTCATGGTAATTTTTAGGCATTGGCCACTCCATAATGGCCTTTACCTTTTCTGGGTCCATAGAGGTTCCTTCGCCGGAAATGATATGACCTAAATAGTGGATCTCTTTCTGGAATAAGGAACACTTCGAGAGCTTCTTATACAATTTGTTCTCTCTAAGGAAGGACAACACTATTCACAAGTGTTCCTCATGTTCTCTTTCATTCTTGGAATAGATGAGGATGTCATCTAAAAAGACTTGTACAAAACGGTCT